>JAMPIV010015063.1:912088-1164219 GCA_024509875.1 Oreohelix idahoensis
AGACATAATAGTCTGGAAAAACAGTATGGAAGGCATGGTCCCCTGAAAAAGGGAAGGGGTCGACCTAGACGACGGTGGACCCAGGACATACAGAGAATCTGAACGTGGTCTTGGGCTGAGGCAGGTCGACTTGCCCAATCGTGATGCGTTCAGTACACTGTAATTGGAGACTACGTTTCTGGAAAAATACGTCCCAGGATGATGCCGTCGAAAATCTCAAAGCTCGCTCTACATCTCTCTCGGACTCTCTCTCTCTCGACTCTCTCTCTCGGACTCTCTCGCTCTCTCCTCGCTTGTCCTGTACGGGCTAAGATATTATTGCCAACTATTTTACTTACACTTGGCACCTTGTTTTTCGGCTGCTGTATGGGAAATGTCAGATTTCATGATCCTTTCATCACTGACGATAGAGAATATCAGTATCTTGATTCTTCTCACGTCCCATTTAACCACCTAAATTGTACTACTGCGCGGTTCCTCGTGGACGGATGTCACTGTTTTTAGTTCAATTTTCAGTCCTTTTTCCTATACAAATGTAATAAAACTTCATCAAAATTAATACTTGTCTTTTTTTGTTTTTTTTTTAGAACATTTTGGAGTGCGCTCCAAAATGTGAGAACTACATTATAAGCCTTCCCAAACAACTGGCAAGCAAAGTTACAGGATATACAATGCACAAATTGCACGCCGAGTAATCTGTACTATTTCTACAAACATCCGAGAGTAATGGAGTTTTTTTTATCTATCGCGTGTAGTACAGTACCCCTTGCTGACCTCAGGTCATCAAAAAAAATGCGCTTTAGGTTTTGTAACAATAATGAAGAAATAATGCACGTTTTCCATTGTGTGTTATAATCTGCTTTTAAGCTGATACCAACACACTAAACTCTCTATCCTACGTGATTAATGCTCCAGGGGAAAGGAAATGTCGAAATTGTCCTCTTTTCACACAACATGCCTAAGAAAAATTCACCGAATCTTTTGCCGAATACCATCACCAACCAAGATCTGCTTACTCGGAGCAAGCAAGAGGACATGCACACCATCATAGCTGGCAGACGCTGGAGCTGGGTTGGCCATGTCCTCAAGAAAGACCCCGATGACATCACTAAGAACCAGCAAATGCTGGACCCCTGAAGGAAATCAAAGAGAGGCTCGACCAAAAACCAACTTGGCGGAGACTTGGTGGCTGAGATGCAAAAAATGAACCAGAGTTTGGGCACTTTAACGAAAGGATGGCCACCACCCGACTTAGAACAATTTGTGAGGCCCTGCAAACGCCCATACAGGCGTGATGGCCACTGACGGCTTTGACGGTCGGCGGCTAAGGATCAAAAGAGAAAAAAGGTGTACGTGCAACGGCATACACACTGATGGTGCAAGAGAGCATGTGTACACTTTCACAGAACCCCAACCTGATTCTAACCAGATCACAGACCCATCAATTACACATGGCAATCGTTTTCCCCGGCATATCGAGTATCATTTGAATTATTTGCCAGTTCGCTTTCCCACTGCATCCAAGGTGCTACACTCTCTGCCAAGACTGATGACAACTTGTGTAGTTAATCAATCCCGCATCCTCCCTTTTGAATATATTTTCAACAATGTTCCTCCTGCATGATCGTTGTTCTGCTGTGCAATCCTGTTTGACTGTGGTTAACGCATATAGGCTTTTGCCTAGGCTATTGTATATCTGGATGATTAAACGTTATACTCAAATACGTACCTGCGCAAACAGCTGAATATTTTCTTCGATACTAAAACATCAAATACTGAATGTTGCGTGACAAACGCCATAAAGGTGGGATGGTCTTGAGATACTCCCTTAATGTGTGCCACAGATTTGTTACTCAGGCAGACATACTAACCTGACCTATAGAATAAGTATAATAAAATAGTTTCAATAATAAAAATATTTTTTTAGCGTTCAAATAAGTCAGGCAGTATTATGTTGTTAACATTATCAAACTTAAACTCTCATCTTTGTGCTTTTTATTGCATTACCTTTTATGTCTTTTCTTATTCTTTTTTTTTAAATTGTAACTATTTATCTGTCCAAGCACTAACTTTAAAAAAAATTACTAGACTGTTTAAATGTGAAAGTTCATCTCCGAAGCATAAAAATGGCACTCTAAAAAAATCGTCGTTTCTTATTCATGTATTGCCTAGACTTCTAAACATAAAGTTTTCATTAAATGCAGGACTTATAATGACGGGAAACTGAGGATCGGTTCCACTGTCTTAATATTACTTCATAATATCATACATTTGTAGTGTCACGATGGCCTCCCGTGCTCTGTAGTAATGGGCCAACATTGGCCAAAATTAGAGCAACAAGAGGGTCTTATAGGTCTCTAACCTTCGCGCAAATCACTCCGTGTAGAGTGTTGATAGAATAAAATTAATAATATAAGGCCCTTCATCTTAACCTGTCCATGGGAATGCGCCCCTGAGTGTCAGCCCTAACCGCTGCTTATTTTTCTCTGCTCACCCACCTCCGAGGGGGGGTGGGGGGGTAGGTATGTTACGAGTGAATCGACACATAGTTTTGAGTCTTATATGGATCTAAAACAAGGCTGTATTTATGATATGTTTTACGGAATTACGCCGTAAGGAAGACTCTAAACATTCGTAAAGACTCAGACACGCCCCATTCTTGCAGAAAATTATCTTCGCGTGCGGCTGGTGTCTTCTCCATTGTGTTTTTATGGCGATGGACGCAATTTGTGTATGCTCCTGACTTTCAGTGTAGTATCCCGGAGTTATTCCATCACAATACAGCAAGAGCGTCTGGAGTGTGCTAGTTACTGCATTACTGTAGTATAGTTTTGTCTCAGTCGATTTGAATATATGTGAAATTTGAGAATGTAAAGGACAACGTTCCAGACATGAACGACTGCCTTAGATTATTTTGGAAGACTCATATTTTAGCATTATTTTTCCCGAACTGTATTGAGTTGGAGTTGCTTTTGAAGTCTTAATAAAAATTATACCGTCCACTCGCCGGTAAGGCCTCATAATTATATTAATGTTTGCGTTTGTCGGTGGTGCTATACGTCGACTACCCATAAAGTGAACTTGGGCCACCAGAACCATCCTTACTACAAATGAAAACCAATTTCATTATAAACAGACAGACTCGTAACAGCGTATTGAATTTTTTTCTGTATATTTGGTAACCCAAAAAATTGGGAATGCACTGCATTCTTTCGAATGAATACTAACTAACTGCTTTTAAGACTTCCACACACAAGTATAACCTTCAAATCTAGTCACCCACTGTTGGGGGGGTGGGGGATCAGTGGGTTGAGTTTTGGTGTAATCTTAAGGCATGTGAATAGAAAATAAACTTATAGTATAAGATGTTAACTAATAGGTAAACATGATGTGTATTTCGCAGAATAGATTCCAAGTACCCTGCTAACGTAATTAGCCCTGATCGACTTGGTTTCTGGGCAATTGCCTGATATTTTTATTATGATCCCAACTTTGGTGGTAGCCCCTTTCCGGATCCACATGCACTTCATTATAACAACTGGTTGCGAATTGAGAGCAGTATACCACCGATTCCGTGTATATATACGTAATGTCCCCTGGAGGTAAGATTTCCACAAGAATAATCAAATCTACAGCAGTGAAGGAAGATAATATATTTTGTGAAGTTACTTAACTCAAATTAGACAAGTGTTAGGCAAAGGACGCAGGGAGATTAAATTTGTGATTTCCACCGATAGAGGTGTATACCACCTCTCGATTAGTGAACGAATCAGAGTTAGTCACCCTTCTAGAAGGAACTGGGACCGATTTCTGATATTTAATCGAGAGATTTGTTGTTGTAATTTAGATATTATTACTCTGGGTTTGTTTCGTTTTAATTTTTCTGGGATAATTTAAGTCTAACCATTTCTAATGGTTCGGTACTAATATAGGTGAACATATATATATATATAGAATATATAAAAAAAAAAAAAATATAAAGTTTTAATATAATATATAGTTGATATTTTAAATTAGAAATTTTAGTTTCTAAGCCGTCAGAATTTCTTCCTCCATTTCATCTGTCACTGAATTGACCTTCCTGTCGATACTGCTTATTTTATTTTATATTTCGGGGAGGGAAGCGTGCCTTTATGACATGTTAACAAAAGAGAATGGCAGTGTATACTTTCCTTCTGCTCCATTGTTGATTGATGTCTAGGGTTATTTTATGAAGTTCTGATATGTAGTCCCACCAAAATTCTGGCCACAGTTTCTATTCGTAATCGAACGTTCGTTTGTGTTCTAAGTCTTTACATCATAACTAACTGACATAAATATTAAATGGTATATCTCTACAAACTCATGATTCCAACTTTAATCATTTCTCGAAACTTCTGTGTTAAACGACCTTTCACTTTATTCAACACAAGAACTTATATAGCGAAACATTGCACCTTATACAATTTGAACAGTTTCATTTAAATCATCGATTCTGGCCTTCATAAATAATTTCTGCATAACCACATGCTTCTTCTAATATTCTTAGGCTATCAAAATATCTTTCTTTTAGTGCTTCCATAGCATAATTATATTTCCTTCATATATTTTATTCTAGGATTCCACTGGACATATTTTGTCTTCGTTAAATATACCTAATATTCACTTCGTGCCTTAACTGCACATCGTCTTTTAGTCGGCAAGCATACATATTTTCTTTGAGCATCCATACCCTTCCTTACGGTACGATACCCTTGAGCCTGTTCAAATACTCTGGTGGCTATACTACCTAAATCTTACCCACCCGAATCTCAAAACTCCTAACGTTGGGTTTATCCCCTATTGAATTAATATCACACTAAGTGCTGCTTGAATTCTACATCGAATATAAAACACTTTGAAAGTAGAATCAACTACAATGCTATAAGTAACCTTGCCACACAAGCCAGACGCTTACTGAATTCTGTCACTAATGTCTTCTACGTCATTTTGCATTTACTTCGTAATCATATTAAGGAGCGCATTTCCTTGTGTTTTGGTGATGTACAACATGGGCAAAGCGATCTCTCTCTCCAACTCCACTTGAACATTAATCCGCTATGTCCCCATATGCGCACGCAACAGCAGAGAGAAGTGTTTTAATACTAACGTAACTTTCTCTTGCCTGACTGACATACTTCACTCTCCTTTGCACATTCCTGACTCTTTTCTATCTATATCACGCATCGCACCAAAATTGTCTTTCATCAGACATATCTTAACCGCCATCACACAGTGACAACCGCAGATTTCAAACTCCTCCCATATAAGTACAACACTACGTGTGTTGCATGATCCTTAGTTTAAAATGGTTTTTCAGAAAGGGACAAAACACGAGTGTTTCCAGTAAGTGTTTATGTAACAGTTCCTCCCTAAATTCATGTTTATCTTCCGATTGTGTGCATATGTTCCTCCCCGTGCTCTGGAGATGTCAACGGCCTAAAGCTAAGTATCTAATGTGGGTCTTCAAAGGGGTCTACCTTCACACAAATTACTCTTGGCTCAACAACTTCCATCTACGGGCCTACGATAACATCCTTGCATTTCTTAAAGATAAATGACAATTTCGAGGTGTTGTCACGTGCTTGGCCTCAAACATGTTTACAACTGTTTAACACCGAAGACCTATACGCCTGGATTGCTATGTCCGCCGCAGGAAGAATGGTTTCGCCATCCCAAAAGATATCTTCTACAACTAGCAGATGGCAGAAGAACATTTGGGCGACCGCACGGAGGTGTTCAAAGATGTATGTCAAGAGAGACATGAGGGACTGGACAGAAATCCAGCAAAACGGGTGATGAAGCCCATCGCACCAAGTCGATCTATCTACAGCGCCCACCTCAGATTGAGCGAAAAGAAACCCACACAACAACAGAAAGAGAAAAACGTCGAAAACCAGGAAATAACAACATGAGGCCTTCACCTCAGGGCGCATTCCCATAGTCATTTTATGACTGAAGGGCTATATACGCTTGGCAAGTGAGATAAATGTATATTTCTTCTACCTCGAGATGTGTTCACAAAGATGTCAGAAGCAAGAACAAGGTGAATGAGTCATAGCACGTAAACTTTGTACTGACGTGCCGCTTTTTGAAGATGGCTATAAATATTTGTTCGTTCAACGCCTCCAGTGAGTTATTTCAGCGAACGTCTTATATATATTTAGATATATTATATGATAAATATATATATATATTAATATATATTTATAATATAATATATAAATATATATTTATATAAAATATATCTAATTAAATGACATATACTAGAGTTCTGGACCATAACAAATGCCTTTCTCTCTGTAAGATTAATCTCAACAACGGAATTTGTCAAAATCCACAATACAGATTTTATGATCAATGACTTGAAACATTGTAAAATAAATATAATAGGGTATGTTGACGGATAATGAAATACAGCATACAGTGTCTTTCGTGATCCCGTTAGTGTCGAAGATGCGCTAGCACAGCTTAGCTTTTGACAGCCTCGTTTAACTACTCCCCCTTTTAAATGCCACCCTCTTTTTTCTTGAGACTAACCAACCTGAAAGTTACCAACATCCACTTCCCGATCTGTCAATACAGGGAGCGAACCCGGTCTGGTTTACCTTAATTATCTCACGCGAGCTGATCTGTCAACTCATCGAATGTATCGGGCAGATCTCACGTGTGAACAACACTTAGACCCTTTGATCTTCAAAGTAGGCCGATACGGCAGAAATATTTCCTTCCCGAGACCCGTGAGTTCGTACTTCAGGAATAAGCATTTTGATCGCTCAGAACGACGATCGAAATCTATGAAAGAAACCCGTTACTTGGGACGAATGTTCATTTGATTACGTTCCAACTGCAAGCGCACGACGAGAGAAACGATGTCGGGCTAATATGACTATATTCATATCTGGTCCACTAAGTTTTCTCGGAATTCCTGAAAGTTACGCAACCTTTAAGTGTCGAACATTAACATCCCTCTAGATGTAGCAGAGAGTACAGGATGAATATATAACAACTTGCGGTTCCTCTAAACTCCCTGATCAGTTTGTCGCTCAGAAAATTTTCGATAACCTAAGCTCATTATTCTTTACCATAGGTGTTAGGGGCGGGGTGTGAGGGATGTGGGAGGAGCGGAGGAGCAGTTTCTGGATGGGGGATCTGGTGGTGGTATTTTATGATGGGTGATCAGAAGAGAGCGGCGACCAGGAGTTTATTTGGTCCGTATGTTCAGTTTACGATGAGTAATGTTACTGAGTTGGGGTTTATTGACACTCCCCAAGTAGGAGTGGGGATGTTAAAGACCACATATTAATGTTTTTTATGTAGGATTTTTTAACTGGTCTTACAAATACCACCCAGATATGTTGTGTTAGGTAGTTATTGGAAATCAGCTCACTGGGGGGATTTGAAATATATAATAGTGCCCGTACGTTGTTTTGTCCTGTCCACGGATTATGCTCAAGTTAGGGGGTATTCAATATTAGGCACTCACCACAGATTTTGCCGAAGTAGGATTTACCACCACATCAGATTAACAATAATTAACAGTGTGGTGGGAATTTATTGAATTGGTATTATACTGTTGATTGGGTGTAACTCCAAGCTCAGGAATTGCTTGCATTAACTGTTGGTGGGTGGGGAGAATGGTTTATTCAGGGGTCAACCAACCAATAGTGAGGTGCGTTGTCCCCTGTTGAAAATTAATGGTTGGTTTCGAGGTGAATTGTTGGTTTAATGAGAAGATAAAAAAATTAGTGCGTAATACTGTTTGGTTTATATTAGTAGGGAATTGTGATAGGTATATGCCCAAGATTGTTCTTCAATTATTTTTTAGGGTTTAGGTTGCGTGATGTTTGGCCCACTATACATTTTATTTTGTAGAGTGATAATAGTTGATTTGTTTGGGTTTTGTTGAGGAAAAATTAGTGGTCACTAAATTATGTTTGTTATTATTGGTTATTTTTTATTGATAGTGTTTGAAATATTAGAAATATGTTTCTTTTTTACTGTCTATACTGTAACCCTAGTGCTAAATCCTGTAACCTTTGGGTTATTATCTTGTTGGGTTCTTTTCTTCTCGAAGGAGGGATTGGCACATATTCTGTTAGTTTTCTATATATGTAATTCCTGATTTATATGATCTCTTTTTAAAGATATTCGAATGTTGTAAAGTGTTAAATGATAATAAACAACAAAAGAACTAAACGTTCGTCACTTGTGGCAAGCAATCTCCAAAGCCAAAGTATTCTAGAGTAACCGCTTCCAGTCAAGCAAGGATCTACACCTCTCTGGGATGTAGGTTTCCCGTGTCATCTCAACTTCGAACCACTTACTACAACAGCTGGTAACTAGTAGTACCTCATATGTCTCTCTAATCCATACCATCACCTTGAGAGGGAATAAAAGAACACATTCTGCTGCTAAGTATTCTGTTTTCCTGATTTAGATCAGGCGCCTTTCACCGCTTGTCCGTCACCGATTCTTTATCAGAATTTGTACTCTCCTCTAGGTTATCAACTTAACCAGGGATGAGATGAAAAATCACCATTCTTTTAGTTTAATTACTGAAAAGGTTTCAACTGGACAAAGCGCAATGGCTTGTACCCGAAGGAACTACTTAAACAGCATACAATTCATTTACAACTAAAGATACATATGATGCACATCATCCACTTCCTTTCTCCACTGAATCTGGATTACCCTGCTTGTTGGGGCTTCATGAAACTACATGAAGCAATCACTGCTGTGTCTTTCATGAATGGTAATCCATTTCACTTCGAGGTTCCAAGCCTCGTATGAATCTTTGTCATCTCCTCAGCTATATAAACTATAAATTCAAAGCAATAAAAATATGTATAACTCACCCTATATCTAGCCAAACTAAGAGTCTTCTCAGGTAAATATTCGTAGCACCTAACACAGATGCCTCGAGCACACGCTGGGATATTATGGCCTTATTCTAGAATTCCTCTGTGACTTGTGAAGTATTTCTGTAGAGTCCGTTCCGTTTTTAATATTGGCATTTTCTTTTGCCAGTGATCAAGATGCTCTAATTTGTTTTTCTTTTTTCCGTCCGAGAAATACAGAATCCCTGACTCTATTTTTTTTCTAGGAAGGTCCAACTGTCTACTTTTGATGATTTTCAGGAATGCATGTCGTAGCAAGAAGTTTCTACTTTATATGTAGCGCTCGGCCCATGGCTGCCTCATAGGCGTCGACAATCTTCCAATCGCGTGGTTTTGTTTATTGGCGCCTCAAAGTCTACCAATACACTAAAAGTTATATTAATGAAAACTTTCCGCACGCATAATTACTCATGCTTTTAAAATTCAAACAGTCATCCTCCGTATATGGAGTTTGCTGCATCCGACAAAGCTTGTAATGTTTACGTTACAGCTTCTTACATTTTTCTGTAAGATGTCCCGAATAATGTGCAAGCTTACAAACACTTCGGCCCCCCGCATTTACCTAGAATGTGGTAATTATCACTGTGATCTAAAGGAAAATCTTAGAGGGGCGATACCCTCCTGCCCTTCCGGCATGCGAAACCGTGAAACGTGAAAATGACAGAAGGGAAAATAGATCGAACAAATAAATATGCACCTAATTCAGTACCTCAACAAATGTAGGTTCAATGCTGCCGAGAGAGAAGAGACGCAAAAATTATGTCACATTGGTCAATACGAAGAAGTAATGTGGCCACTTGGTAAGCGAGATCCAACCCCCCTATGTTAGTGGTTGTGAAAAAGGTGGTAGGTTGAGCTGTCTGCTGCCACTGGGTGTGTTTAATGTTATTTCTTTCCATGGTAAGGTAAGCAAAATAACAACATGAAACCTGTCATGCGTTCACACATAGGAGAGAAAATAAGGGTAAAAAGATTAAAGAAGGGAAGAACACAGGATAGAGAGACAAATGAAACACTGACAACATGAAAGCTCGGCATTTCTAACAGTAGTAAAAGACAACTAACTCTGACGTTGTGCACAAGACAACAACATCATATAAAACACATTGGAAAGAAGAATATGCTGCTTGGTAGTCTTAGTTTCTTTAGAGTGATAAAGAAAATGAATAATAACTAACTAATATTTTGATAAGTTTTAAATAGAAGGTTAAGAAATCGTAATAAATAAAATTTTACCGACAAAATTCTAATACTTCCTGTTGGCCTGTGGAAATATGTCCAAGCAAGACGGTTGGTCTCCCTACTAAAACTTTAAAATAAAAATGCAAACCCCGTTGTTGAGCGTATGGTTGCCCTACCAGCTGGAACAATCAGAAATTTAGAAGGCAGATTCATCACGCAAACACTGACCATTAATAGCTTAAATATTATCGATTTGAATTTGGCCAATACACACTTACTTGTATTGTAAAAACATCGTGTTTTCGTTTCGCAGTTAGGGTGTAGCAAGGAAGATAAAATAGAAAGGTTAGAATCTCGAGTGAGTTTCCAAGAGGTATAAATCAAATTTTATTTCAAGTAGGGTGTGGGGAATTTAGTTATCACTTGAATAGACGAAAGGAAGCGACGATGAACATCGCTGGTCTGCAGAAAAGTGGAATAGGGTACACCTGGATAAAAGCATTCGTGATAAACAATTCTAATGCACTGCCATGAAGTATCTGCAACAACTTAAAATAACCCACACACTACAATTCGTTTCTCTTTCCCAGAGGCGTCAAACTGCCTGTCAAACTCTGTTCTTATGTGGGCCCAAAGGGCCAGAAACGTAGTTTGAGAGGGGCCGTCCTAAACATTTTGAAAAAAATAATTAAAAAAAAAATAAAAAGAAAATATAAAAAATAATATAATAAAGATTTTTAGATATATAAATAATTTAAATTTATAATAATTAAATATATTAAATTATTTAAATAAAAAAAAAAAAATGGTAAAAAAAAAAAAGAAAATATCAAAAGAAAAAAAATTTTTCATAAACAACCACACGTAAACCGCAAAAGAATTGGCCTACCTTTCGATAAAAAAAAACCAATACAAGGCTCTACACCGGCTCCCCCCTAGACCTATAGGAACGAAAATAAACAAAAATATCATAATTCCGCCACCCTACGCCCCCAGATCCCCCCCCCCCTCCCATAAAAACTCCCTTAAAACCCCGCCCAAAACCTAAAAAAGTCCCCCCCCTAACTCCCCCCCCACCCCCCCCAATGGATTCGAGCCTCCCCCCCATATAGAATAATCCATCCAACTCCCAAGCTCCCAGTAAAAAGAATCCCCCCCCCCCTTTTTAAAAAAAAAAAAAAAATTTTATGTGGCACCACTCCGTCAGAGCAAAAAAATCCCCTAACCAACCCGCAAGTACTACTCTGGACCCCGACCACCCGAACAAAGGAAGCCCGAAAAAACATACAATAAATAATCTCACAATCAGGGCCCAAAAAAAGTAAAGTTCCCTATTGTCTATTGAATTCCGACCCTTATCCCCCCAAGATATCAATTATCGATCCCTTCCCCATTCCTTTTTCCCCTACATTGCTTGCCAACCAAGGACATATTTAAAAGCCTAGATCATATTTCTGCTTAGTATTCAAAAACTTTTGTCTTTAACAAAAAACCCACTCACACATAAAAAAAAGATTATTTAAACCCTATATTCATACAACTAATTCCCTTCAAAAAAAAATTCTTGTTGTTAAAATTAACATGAAGAGTAATCTTGATTTCTTCTGAAAAAAATCTGTCTTTGGTAACGCGATAAGTCTTAATGCCTTCCCATCAATCTTCCAAAGCCTTCTCTCTCCCCCCTTTCTTTCGTTCTTTTTCAAAGTGCCACTAATGGCCCCCCCAATGTAAAACGACCTAATTCCATTCGGGAAGACAAAGCTCTCAACAAACCCACGGACTCAAATGGCTAATTACATTACCCATGACGCTGGTTTAACAGGGTAATAAAATCATGCTTTTTCATCTTTTCGGTATGTTCTTGTCTTTTATGGAAAAAAAAAAAGAAAAAAAAAAAAGATTAAAAAAAAAAAAAGAAAATATTTATAAAAAAAAAAAATTTTTAAAAAAAAATAAAAAAAAAAAAAAAAAAAAAAAAAAAATAAAAAAAAAAAAAAAATAAAAAAAATATAAAAAAAAATTAAAAAAAAAAAAAAAGAGAATACATTTCCTCTTGAAAAAAAAAAAGAAATCGAACGTGTTGTTGTGTCATCGAGAAAACGGCATAGACCGAAAACGTTGGATGTTGTTAAACGATAGTCATTAAAAAAAAATAAAAAACAAAAAAAAAAATTAGTAAAAAAAAATACTAAAAATTTCCTACATATAGAAAAAAAAGTCAAAAAATAAGTTTTCTAAGAAAGATAGAAATGCAAAAAAAAAAAAAATAATGTACATAAATTTATCAATAATGCGCAAATGCAAAAAAAAAAAATAGCAAAACGGTAATATGTATTATGGACCCAGGATTTTTCAAAGGATAAAATTATCCTTCGGAACAGTGAGCACCGTATAATACCAGGAATACTTAAGACTTTCAATAGAGAAATGTAAAAAAAAAATAAAGCAAGAAAAAAAAAAAGTTGAAGAGTAATAAAAAAATATAAATTGGGCGAAAGCTGTTTATCCCAAAAATTAAAAAATATTAAAAAAAGAAAAAAAAAAAAAAAAAAAAATGAAAAAAAAAAAAATAAAAAAAAAAAAAAAAAAAATGTAAACAAGATATTAATCCGAAAAAAAAAAAAAAAAAATAAAAAAAAAATTACCGAAGTAATTAAGTATGAAAAAAGGATACGAAAAAAAAAATGGTAAAAAAAAAAAAAAAAAAATTTAAAAGAAAAAAAAACTGAGTTCAAGATCCACCAAAAAAAAAAAATGTTCTTCCTTTTTTTTTGCTAAAAACATAAAATCCAAAAAAGGAAATAAATCTGGAAATTCCTTGAAAAAAAAAAAAAAAATCAGCCGAGGACAGAATCAAATTCTTTTAAAAAAAATCCCTTCGAAAAAAAAATTATAAAAAAAAAAATAAGTCAAATAAAAAAAAAATATGAAAATCAAAACTGTTAATCTAAAAAAATGGTAAGAATAATATAGTCAATAAATAAAAAAAAAAAAAAAAAAATAAAAAAATAAGGAAAAAAAAAAAAAAATAAAATCTCATTTTATGAAAAGAAAATAAAAAAAAAAAAAAAAAAAAAAAAAAAAAAATATATGTTCTATAATATTCAAACTAAGGCCGGACGGAAAAAAAAATGTAAAATTTATAGAAAAAAAAAAAGCCTTTTTGAGAAAACAAAAAATAGACAAAAAGATCAGAAACTAAAAAAAAAAAAAAAAAAATAAAAAAAAAAAATTTTATAATAAAAAATAAAAAATAAAAGACTCAAAAAAAAAAAAAAAAAAAAAAAAAAATTTTAAAAAAAAATAAAAAAAAAAAAATCTAATAAAAAAATAAAAAAAATAACCTAATAAAATTTAAAAAAGAAAAAATAAAAAAAAAACAAAATATTATAAATTAAAGAATGTCATTGTAATGTTGTAAAAAAAATGCAAAAAAAAAATTAAAAAAAAAAAAAAAAAAAAAAAAATGCTGTAATGTCCAATTATAATTCATATAATTTAAAAAAAAAAAAAAAAATTTACATAAAATTAATCATCACTTATTCTGAACTGCCTCACTAATCTACAATCTGGGTAGGAGATTATTAGAGCCAATGCTATGGAAGACCGAATAGACATTTCAGTCAGAGGTATAGCCTGTCATCATCTTGTTAGCAGAGAAAGAACATTGGTGTTGTACCTAGCGGTGTAAGATTTGAACAAAGCACCCTGTACCTACAAATCAGTTGGAAAAGAGTGGGGGACCCTCAGTGATTTGGGCGTATCTCATATCTTATATTACTGGCTTCAAGAAAAGGCGGAAGCCAAAGAAGATTAAGTCAAATTAATACAAGACTGACTCGCAGAGCATTGGCGTACCACACCCGCGTGTATAGTATTAGTGATGAAAACAGTGATGATTAAATTATAGGCTGGAAGCAACATAGACTTTAGTCAGTTGTGACATTTTCTATAAGCTAACATAATCATAGAAATACTTTGAAGATAAATTCAATAGTGATCTCAGTAACATTGTAGTCAGTGTTGACATTTTCCAAAAGCTACATAACAAAGAAATACTTTTGAAGATAAAATTCAAGTGATCTCAGTAAACATTGTAGTCAGTGTGACATTTTCAAAAGCTACATAACAAAGAAATACTTTGAAGATAAATTCAAAAGTGATATCAGTAACCAAGTGAAGTCTTTATGACAGTTGTCCAATATCTACTCCCCTAATACTGAAAAAAAAATCGCTTATCAGCTGGGTACCTATCAATGAGAGGCTAATATTAGCTAGATTTCAGACACGATTTTTCAAGCTCTCAATTGTACAATGTTATGCACCAACTAACGACGCTCTTGATACCACAAAAGATGACTTCTATGAAGCACTTCTAAGTACCATCAACACAATACCCAAGCATGACATAATAGCAGTCATGGGTGATTTTAACGCCAAAGTAGGTGACAACAACGATGGAGTACAAAGATATCTCGGTACTCATGGCATAGGCTGTTTGAATTAAAATGGCGAAAGACTTCTAGAACTTTGTGAAATATCAAACCTCGTTGTGGCAGACACCATCTTTCCACATAAGAATATCCACAAGATAACATGGAATTCACCTGATGGCAGAACTAAGAACCAGATAGATCACTTCTGCATAAGCGCTAAATTTCGCTCATCAGTTCAAGACGTCAGAGCATACAGAGGTGCAGAGATCGGAAGCGATCATAACCTCTGCATAGCTAAAATGAGAATTAAACTGAAGAAGTTATACCAACCGAATAAAAATAGAAGAATAGATGTACACAGACTGCAATCAAATGATATAAAGAAGGAATATAATGTCAAAATGAACAACTATTTCGATGCTTTAGGCAAAATTGACAACGATATCACCACCAAGACAATCGATACTAAATGGGAACAACTGAGAACAGCAATGACAGAAGCAGCTGTAGCGACCACCGGATACCTAGTACATAAAAAGAAAAAATGGATGAGAGAAGATACTTGGGATAAAAATACAAGAAAGGAAAACAGCAAAACTTAAACTACTAGCGGCAAGTACACATAATGCAGTTGAATCTTGCAAACTAACTTATAACTTGTTAAATAAAGAAGTGAAGACAAAAACTCGAAGAGATAAAAGACATTTCATCAATGAACTGGCCGTAGAAGCTGAAAATGCTGCAAGAACTGGTAATAGTAGGTGCCTTTATCAAATTACAAAACAACTATGTCACCAGCCTACTGCTATGGAAACACCTGTTAAAGGTAAATTAGGGAATTCAATACCAACAGAAAAAGAACAAATGAAGAGATGGGCTGAGCACTTCATGGAGGTGCTAAACAGACCACCACCAACAGTAACACCTGATTTTAATAATGAAACATCCACAACCACCTTGCCAATAACTTGCGATGAATTCACGCTGGACGAGATCAAACAAGCCGTTAAAAGATTAAAAAAATTTTAAAGCTGCTGGAGTTGACGAAATTTCAGGGGAAATGATTAAAGCAGTTAATGACAACAACCTCTTGAGAATTTTAGATATTATAAATGAAGTATGGAGAGAAGAACAACCACCACAACAATGGAAAGACAGTATTATTGTAAAGTTACCGAAGAAAGGTGATCTATCAGACTGTAATAACTGGCGTGGTATATCTCTATTATCAGTACCTGGAAAATTATTATGTTGCATGATGTTAGAAAGACTTAAATTGCATGCTGACGAAAAGATCAGAGAAGAACAAGCGGGTTTCAGGCCGAAACGATCATGTATTGATCAAATATTCACACTAAGAACAATTATAGAAGAATCAGTGGAAAGGCAATCGCCACTTATTATCACCTTCGTCGATTTTCAAAAAGCCTTTGATAGTCTACACCGCCCATCATTGTGGAAGATACTTACAATCTATGGTTTTCCAACAAAATATGTGAATATAATCAAAGCGCTATATGACAATGCAAGATGTTGTGTTAGAACAAATAAAGGGAATACAGAATGGTTTACAGTAGAAACAGGGGTTAAACAAGGCTGTATTATGTCACCACTACTTTTTGGAATAGCTATTGATTGGGTTATGAGAAACTATACCCACAATGAACAATTGGGTATAAAATGGACAAATGGAAAATTCCTGGGGGACCTGGATTTCGCAGATGATGTAGCATTCTTAAGTTCAACACCAAGACAATCCCAAGAAGCAATAAATAATTTGTGTCATCTCTCGGTTAAAATAGGTCTCCAAATAAATGCCTCTAAAACTAAAGCTATGAACTTTTCTAACGAGACCTTTGATATCATCTTGAACGGGGAAAAACTACAGAAAGTTGAAAGTTTCAATTATTTAGGCAGTAAAATGACTCAGGATGGTGACACAACAAGAGAAATCCATACTAGAATTGCTTTGGCAGCTAGCGCCTTCAATAGATTATCTAACATTTGGAAATTACGATCATTGAATATACATACCAAGCTTCGTCTGTTTTAATTCAAATGTTATCTCAGTGTTAACATACGGCTGTGAGAGTTGGAAAATAACAAAATCATTGGAGAACAAGCTGAATACATTCGAGAACAAATGTCTTAGAAAACTCATGAACATCAGTTGGAAAGAATTCAAGACTAATCGACAAATAAGAGAAGACTCTAGGCAGAAATATGTCTCCGACTATATAAGGAAAAGACGATGGTCATATATCGGTCATGTCCTACGAATGCAAAACAACAGAATACCACTACAGGCGCTCACTTGGGTTCCTGAGGGTAAGCGGAAAAAAAAGGAAGACCAAAAGAAACACTCAGAAGAACAATAATAAGAGAAGGAAGAACGTTGGGCCTAAATAATGTGCAAGAGCTAAGAGGAGTGGCGTCACAACGAACAACCTGGAGAGCACTGGTTTCTGCCTTATGCGCCGTGTTTGGCGCTTAAAGAATTTATTATTATTTATAATACTGAAGATAAACTCAAGTACCATCATTAACATTGGTTCTAGAGGAGTAGTGGCACTAAGACTTTTCATAACAAGGGAGCCTTAACAACTAGGAAAAGACTTTATTTTTAGTGATTGACTTTTATTTGGTGTAGATACATGCAACATCATCAGTGTGTTTTATTTTTAGGGTTTGTGTTTACACAAACAAAACTAAACAGATGACTGTACATAAATAAAATTAAGAAATTGTAGTGCACTGTTTTTATTACTTTATGTCAGCTTTGAATTACTTTGAATTTAATTAAATCCCCTAGATACATAAACAGCCCATAGGTATAATTCTGAGAGGGGCACCATAGAATTCTGGTACTGAATATTACTATCTCGGCCAGAAATTCTTTACAGCCTGACTTTATACCTATGAACTCTATACACCATTGCTCTTTTCTGAGAATGGGGTATCTCTTTTAAGACCAGACTCTTCTCTGGCAACTATCCTAGTATCACCTGATACACCTGGTTGTCTTATTCTTCATAAATTAAGGAACCTCTCGCGACAAGTGTCTGGTTTTGAATTTAAATTTGCTTTCTTGTTTTTCTTGTCTTTTATCTTGTTGATCGTTTTTGTTGTTATCCACAGGGATTTGGAGCAGTCAACTCGTTTAATTGCTCCGCTCCAGCTTGACTCCGGCATTGATACTGACTGCTCCAGCTCCGCTTCACGCTCCGACCAATGATAAAATTATTATTATTTTTTTTTTTAAATTTACCGTCCAAAACTATGCACACTGGGATTTGTTAAACGGAGTTTTATTTATTAAAGCATTTTCAAACAATTTAAATGTCACTTAAACTAGAATCATTCCATAATGCTTATATTTACAATTCAATCTGTAAAATATTATTGCTGGAATCAATCCATATTTTCATGACCTGGCGCAGATAATTTAAAATTAACGCAAGCCTAAATATGGTGTCGTTAGCTGTGAATGACTGTAAAAAAAAAAAGTCGTTTTAGCTTGTCACAGACGAACTCAGCTGGCCCTGAATCGTTGTAGCACGACCCTTTATAGCGACCCCTTCGTTAGCACCAGAGCCCCCGAATAATTTTGGTAACTCTTCATCAAACGGGAATTTATTTTCACCTGGACTCATTGCTATGAAACCGTTCCACGCAGATGGCCAACACGTTGGCTGATTAATATGTGGACAGTTTATCTACCGGTCATTCTGGTCATCGCATTGATTTAAGGAAAGATTAAATCACGCCCACGGACATCGCCTGAGCAATGATATGAAGTTATTTTCATTAACTTGGGCAGTGGGGGCGTTGTCTACTTCAAATAGAGAGTACGGAACAGGATCAAACAGACACGGAAGTGGTTTCAGGAACGTTGAGCGGGAGAGATCAAAGCAGTAGTGGTCCCGGAAACGAGACGCAAGCTTTCCTGCCGGCATTTTTCGCACCTCCATGCTAAGCGCTAAACCGACCGCAGATGGCGCGAACGGGGGAAGATGTCGGATGCAACGAACGGGGAAACGGGAAACCAGGGGACGGCATCTCTCTTTAGTCTGTCGGTCAGATCCCCGAAAGTCTCCTGAGATCAAAAAAAGTGTCAACTTTCTCGTGCCCCCCTCATCTTTAATTCCATTTTAAATATATACAGACCACTAGAAAGCCAGGCTATCATTCAGTGCCAGAGATTTTTAAGATTCACTAGCTGTTAGTAGAAAGTTGCTAGATTCCAATCTGAAATTGGTGGCTACAAATTGGAGTGTTTTTTTTTCTGTGCACGGTATAATATATTTGTTAAAGTGATCAGTGGTCTAGTGCTTTCATTTTATTTCACTGAATTTTGTGTTTATTTAATCTATTTAATTATTAAACTCATCCCATAAGTTCCAGTGGTAAATGTAATGATATATCTATTATAACATTTCCAAAAATAATAGATGTTTAAATGTTAAAGTAACTTTTAAAGTCGCGAAGGAATTTATAATTAATAAATTTAGTTAAGTCATATATATATATAGATGTGTATTTTAACCATTAGACTCGTGACGTGGTTTCTTAAATACATAATTAAATACGCGAGTGTATATATATATATATTATTATTATTAACGGTAAATTTATCGCGCGTTAAGAATATTATTTGATTTTGAAGTATGATTATGATTGTCATGGGTTTTATATCTTTTTCTCTAGAATGATCACCTTTGCGATCCCAGCATCATTAATAAATCATACAGAGAGTTTCCATACTCAGTTCTTAAACTTCCAGACAGTTTGATGAGACATTTTTTTAAATTTAATCTTGTGGCGGTCCGGTGCGGCCTAGCGGTCATAATTACATGAAAGAAAGCCTACCCAAGAACATTTAAAATATTATCATCAAATTTAAATTTCAATCTGTGAGATAAACTGGAAGATGAACAGTGCCAGTAGCAATAATTTATGTACGGCTCTAAATGTGAGAGGATACCGATTTACCTGACTGTGACCGAGCCTAGTTTTTCCTCACTGGATTAAAAACTTTACCGGTCAGTGGCTATCATCACGCACTGAAGGATTATACCATCACCTCATTTTTTCACCCCTATTATCGAACTGCGTCAGTGCCATCCCATGGACTCGTTTCTTTATAATAAAAACACAAGAACTCTTAGAACTTCAAGTCCGGCGATAAGCGGGAATATTTGCTCTCATTGAAACATCGCATTATCTGGGGCGGGACATAGAAGGACTAGACAGTTTTCACATGTAAAGAGTTTAATTACTGTGTATATCATGCTATGGATTGTCTGATGCTGCAATCGGTAAGTGTGTGGTGTATATGAGTGTGGATCCTCACAGAGTGTATGAATGACAGGAGATTTTTTTTTGCAAAACCTTTTGTTAACTTGCCTACCGGGTAATACGTTTTTCTGTATACCCGGCATTGTTCCTTTAAGTGGGATAATTTGTTAACTGTTTCATTTCCCCCCCCCCTCTTTTTTTTCTTTGCTTAGTAAAGGGAAGACACAATTGGGATAACAGTATTTTTGTCTACCACCATACCTAATATTGTAACACCTCTTTCAGAGAAATTAACTTCATTGTTAGGTTACATTACCTATGTTCCTGATAACTATCTATCTTGGGACTGGGTTTACCTTTGTCTAATAAGCGGGAAGGGCTTAGTCGATACCAATCTTCTTTACCCCATCCTCACCTTGTTAATTGTATTTTCTGTACTTACGATAATTTTTATGTAACCTGTTGGATGTTGTGATTGAGTTTAAATGCTAATAAACAGCATAAACATATATAGTACTGTGTTGGACTACCAAGGCCCAAATCCCTCATATTTGATTAAGATAGTTGTATCCACGTCGTCTGTGTGTCTGAAGCACCAAATCGGTGTGAGCGCAGATGTGTGTCTGGAAAACTGGCAAATAATTGTTTGACCAGGAGAGTGGAAGAGAAGATGGAGAGAAACGATTTGTCGTAAATAAGTCTGTCTTTACTCTCCTCCAGCACTCTGTGGAGCATCATATTCACTCGCTAACCTTTTCCTATCACTGAGCCTTTCATCATCAGTCTACACTCTAAACCGGACTACTATTTCTAAGACTCTTTCTCTCAAAATAAATTTACGACAATATTTGGCTGGCTCGCCGGGATAAAGATATTTTGAGTCTGATCTAAGTCTGGGTCTAACTAGATAGAGTGTGAGTGATTTGTCTTTGTGATTTAGGGAAATAAATAAATAACTAATTACACCCCTAGACAACGCCTTTTAGTATTTGGGTCGTCCACACAGCATACTTACAGGTTGTTTTCTTTCCACAGCAGTAGAAAGTACGGATAATCATAAATTCGGGTTGCTAAATTATCCTCTGGCGGAGTAAATTAAATTTTTTTCTTTATAAGATTTGCTGGGATCGCGTGACTGGTTTTACAGTCACTAAAGGTTTTTGAAGCGTTTGAGTTGAGCTAAGCTAAAGACGGATTGTTCTGATTTTTTTAAAATTAAGTTAACTACGTCTCATCTCATAATTGACTTCAGCGACGGAGTTTGTTGTTAGAGAATTAAAATTTCGGGGAAAATTTTTTTTTTATTTTTTCCCTTTTAAATTGTTTTAATATAAATCTTTCTCTACTGTTAGTAATAGTAGATTTTTTTCTAGTGTAACTTACCAATTAATTGGCATAGTTGCTTGCGTTATAAGTCTTAAGTGACAATAATAGCGGCTGTAAGTTAACACAGGAGGTCATTAAGTAAATTTGTTTTTACTTTCGGTTTTTCTCGTAGCGGCTTTGATTTTTTTTCCCTTCTTGTTCTTTCGTACTATTCTGTAGTCATACTACATCTTATTCTTTAACAATGGCAGAAAGGATAAAGATGAGATCCATCCTGAGGCTGGAAGCGAAAGAGGCAGGACTAGACACAGAAGCTGCGAATCTGTTTATCAACCAGGAACTGGAAATATATGACGCGGAGCAACAAAGAGCAGAAGCAGAGAGGAAGGAAGAGAAACAAAGGGCAGAAGCTGAGAGGAAGGAAGAAAAAGAGAGAGAAGAGAGGGCAGAAGCTAGGAAGAAAGAAGCGGACGATCGTCAGTTGGAGCAGAAGAAAATTGAGGCAGAGATGGAAGCTTGCAGGGAAAGAGAGAAGGAGAGACAACGTGAGGAGAGAGACAGGGAAAGACTGCATGAACTGGCGCTTAAGGCTTTAGAGAGTCGGGGCGCCTCTACTTCAAATAACGGAGAGCCGTCTTCGCCCCAGTCAATGGATCTCTAAAGCACTCAGACTGCCCAATTAACGGCGATGTCTTTTGCTTTAGAATCTTTTCCTAGCCCTAATGAAAAAATTGACAGCTACCTAGAAAAATTCGAAAGGCTCGCGAATCTGTATGGGTTAGAGAGTTCCCGCTGGGCACTTAAGCTCTCAACGTCACTAAAAGCTAATGCTTATGACGTATACACAAAGCTGGGACCGAACCAACATGATTACGACATGCTGAAAAAGGCCTTGCTAGAACGGTTTGAGATGACCACCCGAAAATTCCTGCAAATGTTCAGGAACAGCCGAAAAGAGAGCATGGAAACATTTTCACAGTTCTCTTCACGTCTCACGGGCTATTTGACAAAATGCATCGAATTATCGGACCTACCTCTTACATATGAGGGACTTCTTGAACTTGTTCTTGTGGAGCAGATAAAGTCAACTTTGTCAAAGGAAACCCGTAGATTTCTGGCGGAACAGAGCGCAATTAGACTTGAGGACATCCTCAATAAGGCCGAACGCTATACCAATGCAATGGCCGAACTTCCCAGCACTAAACGTAAACCCACAGATGAGCCATCATGAAAACAAAATCTAGAGCAGTCATCCTATTCTTCTAATTCCTCTCAGAATTATAACCAACGAGAAAATAATACCCAGAGACCTCCCCAGGAAAAATCGAAATTCTACAAAACCCGATACCCCCCCAACAACAATTCTGATCAACCCACCAGGCCTACGTGGCAGCGCGGCCACCAAGGTCAAGGAAAAGGAAAGACCCCTACACCAGGAACGTCTGATCAGGGCAAACAAACCGGTCCAAACCACGTTGGATGTTTGCATACAGCCTCGAAAGGTAGAGTCAATGTCAGTGATTCTCAACCTGAGGGGGACCGACCCTCAACTCGAGGAACTGTAATTTTGAATGGTACCTCAACTACTTGTCTCTTTGACACTGGACTAAGCTTCAGTTGTATTGTCGCTAGGGACCTAGTCAAACCCGGTCAGGAGACAGAGGAAACCGTCAAACTTAGTGGAGTTTTTAAGAGTGATGCGCCCAGGACGATGCCTATCGCACTGGTAGAAATACACTCTGATTTTGTCAGAGGTGTTATAAAGGCGGCCATAATGGATGATCCGATCTACCCAGTTATCCTGGGATGTAGATATGTGTTTATTGGGAGACCAAAGGAGCCGATTGTGGCAGCGGTAACCACAAGAGGGCAAGCCAAGAAGGAGAGGGAGCCTGCGCCAAATTTGTTGCCGAATGAACTGAAGGAGGCGCAACAAAAGGACCCTACTCTGGAGCCCTGCTTTAAAAGACTGCCCATGGCTAAGGACCCCAGACACAACGGAGACATCTTTTCTAAGGATGGCGTATTGTATCGTAGAACGGGCAACCCGGACACGGGGAATAACCAGCTCCTAGTACCGACGCAGTACAGAAGCCAGATCTTAGAAATGGGGCACTCTCTTCCCTTTAGCCGACATATGGGACAAAACGCCACTATTCAGCGAATAAAAAACCAATATTGGTGGCCAGGAATGAACTCTGACATTACCAGGTATGTGAAATCCTGCGCCCAGTGCCAACGGGTAGCACCAAAGCACTTGACACCCCCAGTACCTATGGGGCAAATGCCAATAGTGGGTACTCCATTTGAACGGGTTGCTGTCGACATCATTGGACCCCTGGAAAGGACCAAAAGAAGGAACAGGTTCATCCTGACCTTAGTCGACACTTGAAATTTGTGGGCCGAAGCTGTACCGCTACCATGCATAAATTCCAAGCATGTCGCAGAAGCCCTCGTGCAAATCTTTACACGGTTGGGATTCCCTCAACAAGTTTTGACGGACAATGGATCCCAATTCCGTAGCCTGTTAATGGAGGAGATCTTTAAGATCTTGAGGGCCAAACATATCCACACCAGTCCCTACCATCCGGCCGGAAATGGGCTCGTGGAACGTTTTAATGGCACCCTCACCACCATGTTACGTAAGCTGGGTCAGGAGAAACCGGAAGACTGGGACCTATATATATCGGCTGCCTTATTCGCCTACCGAGAGGTTCCTCAAGCGTCTACGGGATTCGCGCCAGCTACACTTTTATTTGGCAGACCTATTAAGGGGCCACTAGAAGCCTTACTTCGGTCCCTGACAGACCAAAAGGCCGACGAGACAGTCGTCTCTGCAAGCAAGTATGTATCTGAGCTCAAGGAAAGGCTAAAGCTAGGTTGGGATCTAGCTACTACCAACCTTAAGAAAGCCCGCGCTAAACATGCTAAAAGATACAACAAAGCTGCAAAAGAGAGAGAACTACAACCAGGGGAGAAAGTTTTGTTGCTACTTCCAACCGGAAGCAATACACTTCGCATCGGATGGCAAGGGCCGTTTACCGTCCTTAAAAAGATCTCACGTACCAATTACAAGATCTCCATCAAAGGAAAGGAGAAGGTCTTCCACGTAAATCTACTTAAGAAATATCTGGAGAGACCGGTGCCATCCTCCGAGCATCTCCTGGCTGTCGCCATAGCAACGGAAGACGAGGAAGATGATGATGGTTGCATGGAGTATCCATTGCAATCCACAGAATCCTTTAAAGATGTCAAGTTCGGCGACAATCTCTCACTAGAACAACAAACAGAAACCAGGGTGCTACTAAAACAGTACAGTTCAGTCTTAACGGATGTACCTGGTCGAACAAATCTCATCGAATTTGGTATGAAATTAACAAACGAGACCCCTGTTCGAACCAGAGTTTACCCCATCCCTTACGCTAAAGCTGATGCACTTCGCGGAGAAATAGACAAGCTGCGTCAGGCAGGAATTATCAGTGAGTCTACATCTCCTTACAGTTCCAGTGTAGTGCTGTTGCAGAAGCCCAATAAGGAAGTTCGGCTGAGTATAGATTACCGGCTGCTAAACGCTGCTACGGAATTCCAGCCCGAACCTCTCCAAACTGTTTCTGAGTTGTTCACCAAGCTTAGCAAGGCAAAGATTTTCTCCAAGATTGACCTCAGTAAAGGTTACTATCAAATACCAGTCAAGGAGGAAATTAAACCCTTGTTAGCTTTCAGCACTAGTGAAGGACATTACACATTTAATGTGATGCCATTCGGTTTGCATAACGCACCAGGAGTGTTCACCAGGATGATGAGGAAGCTTCTAGAACCTTTGCAAAGTCCCCATATCCATAATTTTATGGACGACATATTAATTGCATCGGAAACCTTACTTACTTACTTACTTAGTCGTTCCCCTTCTACCGTGAGGTGTAGAGGTTTGGAAGAGAGAGCGCCAGACCATTCTATCAGCTGTCTTCTTCCTGGCCTGGTTCCATTCTAGTCCTCGGTCCTTCAAAGATTGTCTAATGTTGTCCTCCCAGTGGACTCTGGGTCGTCCTGGAGGTCTGGATCCCTGGCTCTTTGTTTCCCATGCTTGTCGTGGTAGCCGATCTTCTCCCATTCTGCAGACATGGCCAAACCATCTTAGTTGGGACTGTTCTATTTGGGTCTGCAGCGGATGGGATTTTAGGCCTTGACGGATCGTCTGGTTGCGGACCATGTCTCTTCTTGTTACTTCAACCACTTTCCTCAGATACCTCATTTCTGAGGTTTGGATCTGGCTTTTGTGGGTTGTAGTCATTGCCCACGACTCGCATCCATATGTCAAGACTGGGACATAGGTGGAGCGGTATACAGCCATCTTCGTTTTCTTGCCAACCTCTTTCTTGCTGAGGAATCCACGATTTATGGCCTGAAAAAGTCTCCCAGCCGCTGCTTTTCGAGTGGCCAACTCTTCTTTGATGCCTCCCTTTCGGTCTATAATAGCTCCGAGATATTTAAAGTGGTCGACCTGCTCCAGGACCTGTTCTCCCAACTTAATCTGATGTTTTCTTTCTTCTCGTGATATCACCATGGATTTTGTTTTAGAGCTGCTTATGACCATCCCTCTCTTCTCCAGCTCTTCCTTCCAGACTTGCAGGTTGGATTGGAGATGTGCCTCTGATTTAGCAATCAGGGCAACATCATCAGCAAATGCCAGCTCCGAAATATAGACCTGTCTCATCTTCCAGTACCCCACTGAATACTTTCTTGTTCTCTCCTTACATGCCTTGATGACATCGTCCATAAGGAGTATGAAGAGGTAAGGTGATAGGATATCACCTTGTCTTACACCAGTGGTGGTCCTGAACTCTTCTGACTTATGGTTTGCTGTTCTCACATAATTTCTGCAAGACTTGTAGAAGCTCTGTATAGCATGAATCAGAGGTGCTGGAATATTCTTCCTTGCCAAACAGTCCCAAAGTTTGCTCCAGGGGACCCTGTCAAACGCCTTTTCCAGATCTATGAAACAAAGATGGATCTCACTCTTATACTCAAGGGCCTTTTCACTCAGCTGTCTGAGTGTGAAGATTAGGTCTTGAGTACTTCGATTTGCTCGGAATCCGCACTGGACCTCATCCAATTGTGGCTCAGCTAGGCGTCGGAGTCTCTGCTCTAGGATTCTAGAGTAGATTTTACCAGGGACACTGAGAAGGGATATGCCTCTATGGTTTCCACATTGTCGATTGTCACCCTTTTTGAAAATTGGTGTTATGATGGCAATCTCCCAATCCTTTGGTATGGTCTGGTTGCACCATGCTGCCTGTAGGACCTTTAGGAGTAATAGGTCGCCTGATGCTCCCATGTACTTAACCATTTCTGGTGTTATACCATCATGCCCTGCTGCTTTGCCCATCTTGATTTTCTCTAGTGCTGCCCTCAGTTCTTCCATCTTTATGTCATCTTCACCATCATTCATCGGAAACCTACGAAGAACATATTTCTATGGTTGCTATGCTCCTCAGGAGACTACAGGAAACTGGTCTGTGGTAAAGTGGGATGTTATAAATATTTATAGGGGACTTATTGTACTGACTGAGATCAGCTGTGAAGGTATCTATATCTAATAAGAGTAGTGTATTATAGATAACCTTACTTACTGCCACATATGTATACCTCAGTCAGAATTATTCTGGAATAGTGTGATGACTACGTTATATGTCTAGGGTATGTGTATGATGAAGTGTAAGTCATAACAACAACAGACAGATAAACAATTTAATTTATTCCACCACACTTGACAACACTGTGACACTCACATACATATAACACTCTAAGAGGATATCTTAAAGGAGTCACTGATAACTTTTCAAATAACAATATGTATTCAGTGCTGTCATGAATGTATATGTGTCCTGATTCAAATACAAAGGGAACCAGGAATCACAATCAATTTAATTACAAGTTATATGTACAGAATTTATTAATATGATTCTTATAGTGACATATATTATTAATGGTATCCTATGTGTGTCAGTTGTGTAGTGGTAATATGAGGTAATACTGGTTTAGTTTTGTTCAAGCTCTGTTGGTATTTGTCATCATGACTTCAATAGTTGGTTTCTATTGGAACTAGTATTGGAGATGTTCTCAGTTCCTGGTATTAAAACAATTAAATTCCCCTCTTAATTTTAGTTTATAATGTCATTTTAAGATGGGGGTACATAATGTTGAGCTCCATGGCCACACTCTCTTATCTTGCGTGATGACTGCAGTAAAAGACTCCTCTGCTTGATTACTTAAATGAGTTCTGGAGCCACCCCACTGGATGCTATATGGACCAAGGAGTATGCTGTCCACCTCTGGCTTCAGCAAAGCTCTGACCAGGTGCTGCTCAATAACTTTAAGACCACGGTCCCTGAAACAAGAAGGTTGTACCTTCTACGTCAGAACTAATTTACACTCTATTTCTACACTGAGCACAATACATCACAAACATTGAGTTCAGAGCGTTAGGCCAACTGTCAGCTTCATCTGAAATACTTTATACCAGTATTTCCCTCCCTAATGGTTACTACGCCTCTGCAATTCCAGCATTATTTCTTTCTAGTTAATAATCTAGGTGTCAGTGTACTGTTTGGCCATTCCATGAAGTTTTACTTTCCTCCGACACCTTCTGTTCAGGCTGGAGCACTATAGGCTTTACATCATGTTCGCTACTGAACCACACATATATACAGACATAAATTATCAATTTACATTCAATTTTCATTAAAAGATATTGAATATTTCAAGCTTACCACAATTCATGGAAATAATAATAAACAGTTTCGTTGACTGGCAATGAATATAGCACAACTCCGATCTGCCGATGTCCCAGGCTTTATTTTATAAAAAATATACACTGGTGCTCAACGCACTGCTTCTTAGTAGGTTTATTACAAGATGTGGCAATGAACAGACGCTCTGAATTGAGTATATTCGCAGCTCTACCCAATCACACCACGTCTACACATCTTTTCAAAAAAGTACCCCTTTCTCACGTTTCCCCTGACAACACAAGATAGTATTTATAGTCCGACCAATCGTGTTTAGTCTTTCATTTGTTGCGCTCCAATCACATAGGAGTTAACATGGTAGGCTATTTCCGTAACGTAATGTTTTTTTCAAACACGTTATAAAAAAATTTTATGAGCAGAAATGATTTCATGCTGTCAGGCACCCCCACTATTTTATTTTGGCCATAACTTGGTAATTCCTAGACTATTTGCGTAACGTTTTACATATTCTTTGTCAGCAAACCCTAAGGAATCCAAATATCTCAATCTAAGGGAGCTAGGTGGCTGCGTTCAAAATGTGCATTTTCTACCACCTCCTGTTCACTTCAATCCCCATGTGGTGTCTGGGTACTGTCATGTTTTCAAACGTAAACCGGTATAATGTCATAATTCCCAATAAGCGTTTTTCAGGATTTTAAAACCTAACTCTGGTATGGGTAGTGAATTTTATCACTGTCGATTTGAAATAAAGTTAGTGCATGTGGCCTACACGCGTGATGGCAGCAATTGTGTATCGCGCGACGCGTGTTTAGTGTTGCAGGTGTCCCTGCTTTCTGCCTCTCCCTTCTCTCTATCCTTTAGTCCATCTGTCTTTTAGTTACGCCGTGTATAAAATGGAATGAATGAAATATTAAATTTAGGTCATTGATCAGCTTGCGTATCTCAAGGTTTTTCCAAGAAATACAGTACACGTTTCATTGAAGAAAGCGTGCAGCGACACAGTAGGCTTTTACTATCAACGTGAAAGCGTTACAATTTGCCGACGAAGTAGAAAACAAGGGGGATTTCGAGTACAGTCATTGTGACAGCACTGTTCTTTACCATTCTTCTTTCCTTTTATTAAATTTATTTGTTAGGCTTTGCATTTACGTTTTAATTTATATATGGGGATTAGAATAATTCACGACATCTCCCCTCTTAAAACAGACATTATATGTCAGTCCTTTATTCTATATACACATAGAGAAATTTATTATTATTTCTGGGGTTTACGGTGATTCTCATCACACGGATGGCGGCTTAACAAATCCGCTCCCAAATTTGTTTTTCCAGATATATACTCAATGCTAAAATTATAGGGAGCCAAAAGTAAGGACCATCGGAGTAACCTAGAGTTCTCATGCCTAGCCTGGGCTAGAAACGATAAAGGTTTGTGATCCGTTTGCAACTTAAATGCCTTCCCATACAGATAAATATTGAATTTCTTTATTGCCCATATTACTGCAAGACATTCTTTTTCGCTAGTTGAGTAGTTGATTTCAGCTTTATTCAACTTCCTGCTAGCATATGCCACTGGGCTTAATTCCCCATCCAATGCATCTGATTTCTGTAGTAGAGTTGCACCTAACCCAATATTACTGGCATCCGTCCTTACTATGAATTCTTGACTTAAGTCAGGTAATTTCAAAATAGGTTTACTTGTGAGCTTTTCCTTCAATTCTTGGTAAGCCATTTCACATTGTGGTGTCCATGTAATGCGATCTGGATGTCCTTTACGTGTCAAAACAGTTAACGGTGCACATATGGAATTAAAGTTTTTGATATACTTCTGGTAGAAACCACATAATGAGACAAAGGATCTCACGTCCTTCTTGGTTTGTGGTCTCGGGGCTTTCTTTAGTTTCTCTAAATTCTTTGGGTCAGGGGTCATGTTTCCCTGATAAACTGTGTGTCCCAAAAATTCCAATTCTTTACATCCAACGCAACATTTGGTTGGTCGGGCTGTTAAATTTGCTTCCCTAAGTCGATCAAACAGCATCTTCAGAGAGTCAATGTGTTCCTCAAATGTTTCTGTTGCTATAAGGATATCATCCATGAAATTTGTTATACATGGATTATTCAGAGGGTCCAATAATTTTCTCATCATTCTAGAGAAGACCTTAGGCGCATTCTTCAATCCAAATGGCAATCTATTAAACTCATAGTGTCCTTCTGAGGTACTAAAAGCTAGGTATGGTCTAACCTCAGGCTTTACTGGAATCTGATAGTATCCTTTACTCAGATCCACTTTTGAGAAATATTTAGCTTTATTTAGTCTGGCAAACAGCTGATTTGTATCCGGCAATGGATCCACCTGTCCTTCTGTAATAGCATTCAGTCTCCTGTAATCTATACAGAGTCTATGTTCTCCAGAGGGCTTCTTTAAGAGTACAACACCGGAACTATATGAGGATTCACTGTGTGAAATAATTCCTTCCTTCAACAGATAGTCTATCTCTTCCTTCAAAGCTTTCTCCTTAGCAAACGGAATCGAATATGGTTTCATACAGACAGGTGTGGGGTCTATCAGTTTCATATCATATTCCAATAGGTTTGTATGCCCTGGTCGGTCTGTTAACACCTCTGCATGATTATTTAGAACCTGTTGCACTCTCTCTTTCTGAGTTTTTGTTAAATGTGTACTGATTTTCACCTGTGCTGCTGTCTCACAGGGGTGTAATGGATATTCAAATGATGAAAGTGGTTCCTTTTTCATCTCCATGGCGATGGACAATGTCAACAAGTGTGTCTCTTCCTGATGTTCTCTTTCCAAATATTTCTTCAGGAGATTCACATGATAGATTTTTTCTTTCCCCTTCTTATCTATCTTATAATTTGTTCTAGACACCTTCTCTAAAACTGTATATGGACCTTGCCATCCAATCTGTAACTTATTCTGACTCCCGGGGAGAAGAAGCAGTACCTTCTCTCCCACAGCCAAATCTCTGTCTTTCGCCTTCCGGTTATAATAGGCAGCATGTTTCTTCCTGGCTTGTTTCAAATTTTCATTGGCAAGTTTCCAGCCAGTTTTTAAACGAGTGGTCAGCTCATTCACATATTGGTATGAAGATGTAATGTTTTCCTCTGCCTTTTCATCAGTCCACGTTCTTAACAAAGCTACATATGGACCTTTAATTTTGTGGACCTATTTGTCCATGCACCGGTATGGTCTCTTCCACTCGAAGCTCTATAGTGATGATTTTTCTTCCCAGAATTATCATGCATAAAACGACCGCTACCAATTTTTCTTTTGGGGCTTTCTCCCCACTTAAAATTCTTGATGAGAGATTTCCTCTCTACATCCTCTTCCTCCAGTTTGTTTAAGTCCGATTGAGGGATTTTCGGCTTATCCTGGGGTAAGACATCTTTTTGCACTCTCCGCATAGTGGCCATTGTACAACAGTTAAGTGAAGCTTGTCCGTGAAAAGCGGCTTCCCATTCCATTTGGTCCACTTTATCAAATCTATTTTTCTTTTTATTATCAGGCCTAATTTTGCCCCGTGGCGTGTCCAGGTCCTGATCAATGTTCCCACTTGTGGGTGTTCCCTCATGTGCTATGCTACACCTTTCTACAAAATTCTCAATGTCCCATCTTGCTTTGGGCCAATAATAATTGTGAGCCACCTTTTGAATGATGGTACCTATCTTCTCATGGTCCCCATCTGGTTTCACATGTAGGCTCCTTATTAAGTCTGCCCTATATCTTTTAGGAAGTACCAGCTGTCCCTGACCTTTGGATCTAGCTCCAGTCTTCCTATACATCAACTTGTTTTTCATGTAAAAATCTCCCTTGCCTGGAGTTGTATGACAAGTTGACAATTTCCTGAAACAAGGCTTGAGTGTTTTATCCCCAGCCTGTGCCTTCCTCATCTCTTCTGGAGTGGTATCCAACATAATATCCTCCTCCTGTCTTGAGGTCGACCTGACCTGAAGGGTGGCCATATACACAGGTTTCCTTCTGCAACGGTCAGTGTCATGATTGTTCATCTTACAATTTTTACACCACCTTTTTCCTTGGTTGTAAGATTTTCTTTCATCATATTTCCTTTCATCGAATTGTGGGGTTTTATTTTTATTTTCATACCGTGGCCTATCAAACTGGTGCTTACCTTTGTTTTGATCCCTAGGATCAAATTTATTAAAGTTCTGTGGTGCCCTAAAGTTATCCACTTGTTTCTTTTTATTACCTGTTACCTCTGCTTGAGCTGCTTGATACCTTTCAGCAACATTTAGCAACTCACCCAGCCTCTCTGCACCTTGTTCCATGAGAAACTTTCTCAGGTCTGGAGCCATGGACTCTCTTAATTGCTCTATAAGGACCATTTCCTTAAGATCTTGGGTTTTTCCCAGAGAAGTCCATTTCTCCAAGTATGTCTCTATTCGTGCAGAGAACTGGTGATAGGTTTCACCTGACAGTAGTTTAGCATTCCTAAATTTTTTCCTATAAAATTCTGCATTCTTTTCATATCTTAACAAAAGAGCCTGCTTTAGCATGTCATAATTTTCCTGATCACTTCTGCTCATTTTTGCAAAAACTTCATAAGCTGCCCCACGAAGTCCCTGAGATAACTTTAAGCTCCACTTTTCTCTCTCTAACCCATATGTGGTAGCTAATAGTTCATACCTATTTAGATAGCTCTCTATATCATCGTCTTTCTCAACAAAATGATCTAAATGAAAATTCATAGCTGAGGTTGAGGCTCCCTGGCTAGCAGTGGCATCAGAGGCAAAGGGACTGGCACCATTTTCAGGAGCATGGCCCTGAAACTCAAACTCCCTTAGTCGTAACTCATGTTCCCTTTGTAATCTCTTCTCCTCCTTTTCTGCTTCCCTCTCTGCAGTCAATCTTCTTTCTTCTGCAGCTAATCTTTTGTCTTCTCTTTCTGCCTCCAATTTCTTAGCCTCAGCCTCAATCTGCAACCTCTTAGCCTCAGCCTCAATCTGCAACCTCTTAATCTCTTTTTCAGCTTCTATTCTCTTATCTTCGGCCAATCTTTCAGATTCTAATTTTCTTTCGGCCTCTTTTTCTAATCTTCTTTCTTCCCGTTCAATATATTTGTCACATTCAGCAGTGACATAAGAAATCATAATTTGTCCGTCCATTCCTAACTCTTTCGCAGTCTGTACAGCAGCAGATCGAAATTTTGCCAGGTCGGCCATTGTCTAACAGATAAATGTCTAAACAATTTTATCTATGACTAATTAACTCAAGACAACACAGGCACTGTGAGCTCAACCTTATTTATTTTCACCCAAGGATACCTTTTAATTCTTATTATTCCCTGAAGTGAGTTACCCCCAATATTTGTAATAGGGAAAGATTCAAAATCCCGAGGGCGAGACCCCAATATATGTGGTAAAGTGGGATGTTATAAATATTTATAGGGGACTTATTGTACTGACTGAGATCAGCTGTGAAGGTATCTATATCTAATAAGAGTAGTGTATTATAGATAACCTTACTTACTGCCACATATGTATACCTCAGTCAGAATTATTCTGGAATAGTGTGATGACTACGTTATATGTCTAGGGTATGTGTATGATGAAGTGTAAGTCATAACAACAACAGACAGATAAACAATTTAATTTATTCCACCACACTTGACAACACTGTGACACTCACATACATATAACACTCTAAGAGGATATCTTAAAGGAGTCACTGATAACTTTTCAAATAACAATATGTATTCAGTGCTGTCATGAATGTATATGTGTCCTGATTCAAATACAAAGGGAACCAGGAATCACAATCAATTTAATTACACGTTATATGTACAGAATTTATTAATATGATTCTTATAGTGACATATATTATTAATGGTATCCTATGTGTGTCAGTTGTGTAGTGGTAATATGAGGTAATACTGGTTTTGTTTTGTTCAAGCTCTGTTGGTATTTGTCATCATGACTTCAATAGTTGGTTTCTATTGGAACTAGTATTGGAGATGTTCTCAGTTCCTGGTATTAAAACAATTAAATTCCCCTCTTAATTTTAGTTTATAATGTCATTTTAAGATGGGGGTACATAATGTTGAGCTCCATGGCCACACTCTCTTATCTTGCGTGATGACTGCAGTAAAAGACTCCTCTGCTTGATTACTTAAATGAGTTCTGGAGCCACCCCACTGGATGCTATATGGACCAAGGAGTATGCTGTCCACCTCTGGCTTCAGCAAAGCTCTGACCAGGTGCTGCTCAATAACTTTAAGACCACGGTCCCTGAAACAAGAAGGTTGTACCTTCTACGTCAGAACTAATTTACACTCTATTTCTACACTGAGCACAATACATCACAAACATTGAGTTCAGAGCGTTAGGCCAACTGTCAGCTTCATCTGAAATACTTTATACCAGTATTTCCCTCCCTAATGGTTACTACGCCTCTGCAATTCCAGCATTATTTCTTTCTAGTTAATAATCTAGGTGTCAGTGTACTGTTTGGCCATTCCATGAAGTTTTACTTTCCTCCGACACCTTCTGTTCAGGCTGGAGCACTATAGGCTTTACATCATGTTCGCTACTGAACCACACATATATACAGACATAAATTATCAATTTACATTCAATTTTCATTAAAAGATATTGAATATTTCAAGCTTACCACAATTCATGGAAATAATAATAAACAGTTTCGTTGACTGGCAATGAATATAGCACAACTCCGATCTGCCGATGTCCCAGGCTTTATTTTATAAAAAATATACACTGGTGCTCAACGCACTGCTTCTTAGTAGGTTTATTACAAGATGTGGCAATGAACAGACGCTCTGAATTGAGTATATTCGCAGCTCTACCCAATCACACCACGTCTACACATCTTTTCAAAAAAGTACCCCTTTCTCACGTTTCCCCTGACAACACAAGATAGTATTTATAGTCCGACCAATCGTGTTTAGTCTTTCATTTGTTGCGCTCCAATCACATAGGAGTTAACATGGTAGGCTATTTCCGTAACGTAATGTTTTTTTCAAACACGTTATAAAAAAATTTTATGAGCAGAAATGATTTCATGCTGTCAGGCACCCCCACTATTTTATTTTGGCCATAACTTGGTAATTCCTAGACTATTTGCGTAACGTTTTACATATTCTTTGTCAGCAAACCCTAAGGAATCCAAATATCTCAATCTAAGGGAGCTAGGTGGCTGCGTTCAAAATGTGCATTTTCTACCACCTCCTGTTCACTTCAATCCCCATGTGGTGTCTGGGTACTGTCATGTTTTCAAACGTAAACCGGTATAATGTCATAATTCCCAATAAGCGTTTTTCAGGATTTTAAAACCTAACTCTGGTATGGGTAGTGAATTTTATCACTGTCGATTTGAAATAAAGTTAGTGCATGTGGCCTACACGCGTGATGGCAGCAATTGTGTATCGCGCGACGCGTGTTTAGTGTTGCAGGTGTCCCTGCTTTCTGCCTCTCCCTTCTCTCTATCCTTTAGTCCATCTGTCTTTTAGTTACGCCGTGTATAAAATGGAATGAATGAAATATTAAATTTAGGTCATTGATCAGCTTGCGTATCTCAAGGTTTTCCCAAGAAATACAGTACACGTTTCATTGAAGAAAGCGTGCAGCGACACAGTAGGCTTTTACTATCAACGTGAAAGCGTTACAATTTGCCGACGAAGTAGAAAACAAGGGGGATTTCGAGTACAGTCATTGTGACAGCACTGTTCTTTACCATTCTTCTTTCCTTTTATTAAATTTATTTGTTAGGCTTTGCATTTACGTTTTAATTTATATATGGGGATTAGAATAATTCAGACATGGTCTCACAGCCAGACCTAGAAAATGTCTCATCGGGTTTGAACAGTTAGACTTCCTGGGGCATACTATTTCTCACGGCTGTTGTTGGCCTGTTCAGAAGAACGTGGAGAAAATAGTGGCAGCAAAAAGACCCCGAACGAAGAAAGACGTACGTTCCTTCATATCACTATGTGCATACTATCAGAAATACATCCAGAACTTCAACGGACTAACGGCACCTCTGACTGACCTCACAAAGAAAGGTTGTCCTGATAAGGTCATTTGGGATCAAAAGTGCGAACACGCGTACATCACTTTGAAAGGACAGTTGTCTGCATACCCCATTTTGAGGTTGCCTGACCACAAGAAACCTTTCGTACTGTGGGTCGACGCGTCAGGTCAGGGCATCGGGTCAACACTGCTTCAAGCCGATGACAGTAACCCGGGTACATCTTTTACGGTGCAAACAGACCACGCTCCGTTAGCATTTCTTGGTGCCAATAAAGAATTTAATGCAAGGATCATGCGGTGGGCCCTTCTATTAAGCGTTTATTCTTTCAAAGTGGAATACATTCCGGGAAGACAGAATGTCGGGGCGGATTTCCTGAGTAGAAACTGGACTACGGACGAAGAGGAAGAAGTTGAAGATACCAATCACCCAAAAGCTACCAATCAGGGCAGCTTCATTGTCAGAAATTAAACATGAAAATATGTTTTCATGTCTCAAAAGAGGAGACGATTGTCACAGACAAACTCAGCTGGCCCTGAATCGTTGTAGCACGACCCTTTATAGCGACCCCTTCGTTAGCACCAGAGCCCCCGAATAATTTTGGTAACTCTTCATCAAACGGGAATTTATTTTCACCTGGACTCATTGCTATGAAACCGTTCCACGCAGATGGCCAACACGTTGGCTTTTTAATATGTGGACAGTTTATCTACCGGTCATTCTGGTCATCGCATTGATTTAAGGAAAGATTAAATCACGCCCACGGACATCGCCTGAGCAATGATATGAAGTTATTTTCATTAACTTGGGCAGTGGGGGCGTTGCCTACTTCAAATAGAGAGAGCGGAACAGGATCAAACAGACACGGAAGTGGTTTCAGGAACGTTGAGCGGGAGAGATCAAAGCAGTAGTGGTCCCGGAAACGAGACGCAAGCTTTCCTGCCGGCATTTTTCGCACCTCCATGCTAAGCGCTAAACCGACCGCAGACGGAGCGAACGGGGGAAGATGTCGGATGCAACGAACGGGGAAACGGGAAACCAGGGGACGGCATCTCTCTTTAGTCTGTCGGTCAGATCCCCGAAAGTCTCCTGAGATCAAAAAAAGTGTCAACTTTCTCGTGTCCCCCTCATCTTTAATTCCATTTTAAATAAATACAGACCACTAGAAAGCCAGGCTATCATTCAGTGCCAGAGATTATTAAGATTCACTAGCTATTAGTAGAAAGTTGCTAGATTCCCATCTGAAATTGGTGGCTACAAATTGGAGTGTTTTTTTTTTTCTGTGCACGGTATAATATATTTGTTAAAGTGATCAGTGGTCTAGTGCTTTCATTTTATTTCACTGGATTTTGTGTTTATTTAATCTATTTAATTATTAAACCCATCCCATAAGTTCCAGTGGTAAATGTAATGATATATCTATTATAACATTTCCAAAAATAATAGATGTTTAAATGTTAAAGTAACTTTTAAAGTAGCGAAGGAATTTATAATTAATAAATTTAGTTAAGTCCTATATATATAGATGTGTACTTTAACCATTAGACTCGTGACGTGGTTTCTTAAATACATAATTAAATACGCGAGTGTATATATATATATATTATTATTATTAACGGTAAATTTATCGCGCGTTAAGAATATTATTTGATTTTGAAGTATGATTATGATTGTCATGGGTTTTATATCTTTTTCTCTAGAATGATCACCTTTGCGATCCCAGTATCATTAATAAATCATACAGAGAGTTTCCATACTCGGTTCTTAAACTTCCAGACAGTTTGATGAGACATTTTTTTTAAATTTAATCTTGTGGCGGTCCGGTGCGGCCTAGCGGTCATAATTACATGAAAGAAAGCCTACCCAAGAACATTTAAAATATTATCATCAAATTTAAATTTCAATCTGTGAGATAAACTGGAAGATGAACAGCAATAATTTATGTACGGCTCTAAATGTGAGAGGATACCGATTTACCTGACTGTGACCGAGCCTAGTTTTTCCTCACTGGATTAAAAACTTTACCGGTCAGTGGCTATCATCACGCACTGAAGGATTATACCATCACCTCATTTTTTCACCCCTAATATCGAACTGCGTCAGTGCCATCCCATAGACTCGTTTCTTTATAATAAAAACACAAGAACTCTTAGAACTTCAAGTCCGGCGATAAGCGGGAATATTTGCTCTCAGTGAAACCTCGCATTATCTGAGGCGGGACATAGAAGGACTAGACAGTTTTCACATGTAAAGAGTTTAATTACTGTGTATATCATGCTATGGATTGTCTGATGCTGCAATCGGTAAGTGTGTGGTGTATATGAGTGTGGATCCTCACAGCGTGCATGAATGACAGGAGATTTATTTTTGCAAAACCCTTTGTTAACTTGCCTACCGGTTAATACGTTTTTCTGTATACCCGGCATTGTTCCTTTAAGTGGGATAATTTGTTAACTCTGTTTCATCCCCCCCCCCTTTTTCTTTGCTTAGTAAAGGGAAGACACAATTGGGATAACAGTATTTTTGTCTACCACCATACCTAATATTGTAACACCTCTTTCAGAGAAATTAACTTCATTGTTAGGTTACATTACCTATGTTCCTGATAACTATCTATCTTGGGACTGGGTTTACCTTTGTCTAATAAGCTGGAAGGGCTTAGTCGATACTGTGATGGGGCCGAAAAAGAGACGCCCGCCCCCTACCTGTTTCTAGGCAGATTTATCGCCCATATTTTAGAAGTGCGCGTAGCACGCTAGTATGTAAAAATTCTGACGAGATAAGGAAGATTGATGAAAAGGCCACAATAATGCCTTCAAATTAAGTTGTGGTGTAGAATTGTGTTATATTAAATAGCTGTAGGTTTTATTTGTGTTTTCGCTATTCCTAAGCGATAATCGCGTGTGATATTTAAGTAGCCAAGATTAATACGCCTAGCGCGCAGTAAAGTGAGTGATTAGCCTAGTGCCTATAAAAAGAAATAGCGATCGGCAAAAGGCCGATTTGAAGATTCAGCCCACACGAGAGAGCAAACGACGAGGTGACCAGTGTAGGTAGCAGATGGACTAGAGCACGTGAGTTGTAATTCTTAAGCGCAGTTTGTAGAATTTAGCATTCGTGTTCTATAAGTCTGAATCAGCACGTGAGTTAATTTAAATTAGCGTTAGTTTTATATAATTCTGAAATTATATTCAGCACGAGTCTGTTTTAATGTTGAGTGATATAGATAGATGTGTTTCCAAAGGAAATGTCTTTTTAGGACATTATAATTTAGTCTTGAAATGATAGATGAGTGAAAATAATTTTTGATAGGGTTTATTAGGCACGCAAAGCCCAAATCACAGATGTGAGAGTTTAAGAGCAATTATGTCAGTCATCAGACCGGGCAAGAAAGGCAAATTTAGTAGGGAGCTATTTCATACATGAAACTGGACAGAGAAGTGATTTTTTACTTTAATTTAGATGATATTGACTGTTATCAGGATGGCAACCACGTGGTCATGAAAGGCGGCGCGTCACCATGTGTGATTGTATAAAGAAGACGCCAGTTTTATATTGTGTGAATCGACACGTGGGTGGGAAGCAGATTAAGATAATTTTCCCCAGTAAAGGAAAGAAAGAGTTGTCGTGTTAATGCCAGTTTTGTTAAAGTCAAGAGTAATTATTTTGTTTCTTTAATGTAAAAGTAATTGAGTGTATTTCACGATAGCCTACTTATCATAATTCTACTGTGTATATTTAATGGATTACTGTGAGGTGAGAATATGTATTTAGATTTCTGGAGAGCGCGAGGCCACTCCTTTGTTGAGACATATGTTTCTCTGGTTGCTCCCGGCGGAGTATGGAAACACCAATGTGGCTGGTGTCTATCACAAGCCGACAAGAAGCATTTTTATGCTATTGCAGTGGTTGTTTCGGTAACGATGTGTTTCATGTGATGAGATTCCCAGTCGCACCAGTGGTCATATACGACACGCTTGTTGCCAGGCGCACCAGTCGTCACATACGACATGCTTCAGAATGCAGTAACGAATACTGATGTGGATCGGTTACGAGGTAGTAGCTTATTCTCATTACTGAGAGTATTTGTTGTACATATAGTTGAATATTATTTTATGTCCATTTTATGATTATTTAATTATGGTTATGTGAGGAATGGTTGTGAGAGCACGTGGGCTCACTTCAAGATATATATTTCTCTTCTCCGCTCCTGAGGGAGCATGGGGCCAACAGTGTGGTTTGCCTTCATATTAAGCATTCAGATGCTCGGGCAGTAGTGGCTTCGGTAGCAATCTGTGTTACATGGTGAGGTTGCCAGCCTCATGCACAACACCATACTAATCGCATTGGACAACACACATGAGTGTGTGTGTGTGTGATAGTTGAGTGTGTCAGGTGGCGGCGTAGGACAGTTTGACAGGTGAGAGCGTGGTGTTTCTCATTCAGTATTATATTATGATTTTAACTATTCTGTGCTTTGTTTGCTTCTTCAGATTAGCATCGGGCACTGTTGGGTGTTTTGTTTTGTTTAGTTTCGTTCTGTTATGTTCGCTAGTTTATTTGTTTAATGTTTGCTTTGTCACGGCCGAAAAGGAGACGCCCGCCCCCTACCTGTTTCTAGGCAGATTTATCGCCCATATTTTAGAAGTGCACGTAGCACGCTAGTATGTAAAAATTCTGACGAGATAAGGAAGATTGATGAAAAGGCCACAATAATGCCTTTAAATTAAGTTGTGGTGTAGAATTGTGTTATATTAAATAGCTGTAGGTTTTATTTGTGTTTTCGCTATTCCTAAGCGATAATCGCGTGTGATATTTAAGTAGCCAAGATTAATACGCCTAGCGCGCAGTAAAGTGAGTGATTAGCCTAGTGCCTATAAAAAGAAATAGCGATCGGCAAAAGGCAGATTTGAAGATTCAGCCCACACGAGAGAGCAAACGACGAGGTGACCAGTGTAGGTAGCAGATGGACTAGAGCACGTGAGTTGTAATTCTTAAGCGCAGTTTGTAGAATTTAGCATTCGTGTTCTATAAGTCTGAATCAGCACGTGAGTTAATTTAAATTAGCGTTAGTTTTATATAATTCTGAAATTATATTCAGCACGAGTCTGTTTTAATGTTGAGTGATATAGATAGATGTGTTTCCAAAGGAAATGTCTTTTTAGGACATTATAATTTAGTCTTGAAATGATAGATGAGTGAAAATAATTTTTGATAGGGTTTATTAGGCACGCAAAGCCCAAATCACAGATGTGAGAGTTTAAGAGCAATTATGTCAGTCATCAGAGCGGGCAAGAAAGGCAAATTTAGTAGGGAGCTATTTCATACATGAAACTGGACAGAGAAGTGATTTTTTACTTTACTTTAGATGATATTGACTGTTATCAGGATGGCAACCACGTGGTCATGAAAGGCGACGCGTCACCATGTGTGATTGTATAAAGAAGACGCCAGTTTTATATTGTGTGAATCGACACGTGAGTGGGAAGCAGATTAAGATAATTTTCCCCAGTAAAGGAAAGAAAGAGTTGTCGTGTTAATGCCAGTTTTGTTAAAGTCAAGAGTAATTATTTTGTTTCTTTAATGTAAAAGTAATTGAGTGTATTTCACGATAGCCTACTTATCATAATTCTACTGTGTATATTTAATGGATTACTGTGAGGTGAGAATATGTATTTAGATTTCTGGAGAGCGCGAGGCCACTCCTTTGTTGAAACATGTGTTTCTCTGGTTGCTTCCGGCGGAGCATGGAAACACCAATGTGGCTGGTGTCTATCACAAGCCAACAAGAAGCATTTTTATGCTATTGCAGTGGTTGTTTCGGTAACGATGTGTTTCATGTGATGAGATTCCCAGTCGCACCAGTGGTCATATACGACACGCTTGTATCCAGGCGCACCAGTCGTCACATACGACATGCTTCAGAATGCAGTAACGAATACTGATGTGGATCGGTTACGAGGTAGTAGCTTATTCTCATTACTGAGAGTATTTGTTGTACATATAGTTGAATATTATTTTATGTCCATTTTATGATTATTTAATTATTGTTATGTGAGGAATGGTTGTGAGAGCACGTGGGCTCACTTCAAGATATATATTTTCGTTCTCCGCTCCTGAGAGAGCATGGGGCCAACAGTGTGGTTTACCTTCATATTAAGCATTCAGATGCTCGGGCAGTAGTGGCTTCGGTAGCAATCTGTGTTACATGGTGAGGTTGCCAGCCTCATGCACAACACCATACTAGTCGCATTGGACAACACACATGAGTGTGTGTGTGTGTGATAGTTGAGTGTGTCAGGTGGCGGCGTAGGACAGTTTGACAGGTGAGAGCATGGCGTTTCTCATTCAGTATTATATTATGATTTTAACTATTCTGTGCTTTGTTTGCTTCTTCAGATTAGCATCGGGCGCTGTTGGGTGTTTTGTTTTGTTTAGTTTCGTTCTGTTATGTTCGCTAGTTTATTTGTTTAATGTTTGCTTTGTCACTGAATGGGTTGTAAAAATAAATATAGCCCCTGCCTCTAGAATCAAGAGTTTTATTGTTGTTCGGGTCGGTGCGAGTGTGACAAGAGAGTGATCACACATCACAATATAATCATCATCATCATCTCGCCCACCCTACCACAATACCAATCTTCTTTACCCCATCCTCACCTTGTTAATTGTATTTTCTGTACTTATGATAATTTTTATGTAACCTGTTGGATGTTGTGATTGAGTTTAAATGCTAATAAACAGCATAAACATATATAGTACTGTGTTGGACTACCAAGGCCCAAATCCCTCATATTTGTTTAAGATAGGTGTATCCACGTCGTCTGTGTGTCTGAAGCACCAAATCGGTGTGAGCGCAGATGTGTGTCTGGAAAACTGGCAAATAATTGTTTGACCAGGAGAGTGGAAGAGAAGATGGAGAGAAACGATTTGTCGTAAATAAGTCTGTCTTTACTCTCCTCCAGCACTCTGTGGAGCATCATATTCACTCGCTAACCTTTTCCTATCACTGAGCCTTTCATCATCAGTCTACACTCTAAACCGGACTACTATTTCTAAGACTCTTTCTCTCAAAATAAATTTACGACATAGCTTATCAATAGATTCCATCGCCTCACAACTCCAGACCTAAAGGTCTTTTATATTTGGATATGCACCCTAATATAACCGACTAGGTTGAACGGGAAGCGCCTCGCTAAAACGAGGCAAAATGTTTTATTAAAAAAAAAAAAGCTACCTAAAACTTTTTCTCGAATAATGCTTCATTGCAATTATGAATCGCAGAAACCCACCGGTGTCTTTACTGTTTATGAAATTACTTCTCGAAGTCATCATCTTCTGAAGAATTTATCATCATCATTCCCGTCATAATCATCATTCCTTTTTAGTTCCATACGGAGCATAGGGCCACGACTGTTCCGGCACTAGTTTTAATAATCTTTAAATTTACATTAATCGATTCACACCCTCTTCCACCTTGAACGTCCCCGTTCTCTGCGTTGCTTTTTCCTAAAAGCCCAAATTTCTTCTGTGTGCAGTTCTCTCATTTTTCCTTTGGCTGCAACATCTTCTGCCTCTCTTGCCAACTCCTCAATATACTTCCTCTTGTCTCTTTTGATACTTCTTATAACAACACAAAGAAGCTAACAGGGAAATACAAGCAAACAAGTGGCCTCATAAAAGACAAGAATGGAAAACTGCTCAGCAATATACAAGAGCAAATGAAGAGGTGGACGGAATATTTTGAGGACCTTCTCAATAGACCAGCTCCACAAAACAACCCAGACATCCAGCCAGCAGAAGAAGAGCTACAAATTAACTGTGAAAGACCAACGAAGGAAGAAATAAAGAAAGCCATAAAGCTTCTAAGAGATTGTCGTGTGGTGAGTACTGGGGCAACTACTACAGTAGTTTTCGCCAGGAATAGCCTATGAGATATTAGGTAGAAGGTCTCCATAAAATGGCTCGTTAAGAAAAATAGAGACATATCCGAGATAAGGACAAGAAGAAGAGAATGCGAATGCTTTCCACTGGACAGTGTTTTCTGCTGGATTATGGAAAGAGTTCTGTTTCCTCACGACCTTAGCTTCTGCCCTTAGATCCCGTAACAGAAAAAGCCCCCAGCCTCATCTGAGTATATAGATTTACCTATATGTAAATAGTTAACACCGACAGCACGAGTGATATATTAACAAACTAGATAATGATGAAACGATTAGTGGGTTTATTAATGAAATACCTACACAGATATGGTTAGTAGTGATTAGAACTTGATGATAGTACAAGACGGTTCACACAAAACACAGAGATGAGATATAAGTATTGTAGTTAATTAAATAGACGAATGAACTTGTGTAAAGCGAAACGATGATAATGTGATATGATACGTGTTACCAAAATGGTGAGTAATCTACACAGTCCATGTGTCTCTAAATGCTTCTCCCTGGTAGGATGATTCACATTTATGCATAGAATATCCCAAGTTGTTATAAGTTATTTCGAGTGGGGTATCTCTACGTTGAGAACGTTCTGATGAAAACTTCTGTTGTACTGAGAACGTTGAGAATAAATATTTCTGTAGTGTTGACCAACAGTTAACAGTTGTCGTATGAAAATGTCTGTTGTCTAATCTCCTAAGGTTACTAGCCACACTGAATATCTTCACGAACTGTTCTTAATATGTAGACTCATTACCTTGAGTTTGTAATCGTGATTCATAAAGTATACTTTGCAGTCTGCTGCATTGAGTGCGCTTAAGAGTGTGTTGCACTTGGTATAAATATGAGATTCAACGTTTGAGCTCTTTAGCTTGACTTCAGATGGTAAGCTTCTGATAGGCTGAACTTGATATTTGGACACGTAATGTACTGTGAGCTTTAGATTGACTCATGTAGTAAGTTTTCGATTTATTTGAACTTGATTTAAATATGTATTGAACTTGTGAGCATGAAATATAAGGTGACGAAAAATGCTGCGTCCACCTTCTGAATTGTGGGCGAGAAATATTCCTTTTTAATTGAGGAATGAAGGATGTCCTATGGCGAATTATGCAATCCAAATGACCGCTTCGATAGCTTATTTCTGGATAGACGTCCAAAACGTAGCGTGTAGACTCAGACTTCTGATGAACAGAAGACACACAAAAAGTCTTCGTAAGTTTTCACACTTAACATCACTGGTTGACTTTCATTTATACTACTGCTCACTATTGATCTCTCTGAGTTCAATTCTTATGATGTTAAATATCTTGTGCATGAGAGTGTGTGCGCATGGAAGACTGCGATGATGATAAAGGTGACGTATGAACTATAAATTACTTCCTGTCATCCTATCATCTTAGAGGAAAATCTTCTGATTTTATTAATCATTTATGAAAGAATTAATTGAAACTCTATCTTTCGCACATTTAGCTGTGAGGTTAAAATAAATAAAGAATAAGAAAAATTATTAATAATCTGTATAAGATCTACTAACCTTCTTTTCCCTTCTCAAAATCCTTTAAGAACACAATTCACCTTAGATATGAATTATTTTACCTACACTGAATAAACATGTGTGTTTAGGCTAGGCGTTTATGGATTTATTCTCTATACCACAATGTAAAAAAACTGCACTCCTCTCGCTCTAGCGAGCTGCGCGATAAATTATATCTCTAAAAGTCAAATGTGGGTCTCTTGGACCGGTGATGTACAACTCCGCCCATACAACTAATAGCTAAGAGACCCTCTGGTCACTCATTCCCAGGATCTCTCTTGTCCCCTGTCAGTCCAAAAGTGGGTGGGGCAATTCGCGACCAACTTTCGTTGCCGGGCTTGCCTGACAAATAGGTGTTGAGATAATTGGTGTTGAGATAATTATAGAGGAATAATGTTACTATCAGTGGTGCCAGGAAAAGTGTTAAACAGGATTATCCTCGAGAGATTAAAAGAGTCCATAGACAAGAAACTGAGAGATGAACAAGCAGGTTTTTGACAAAACAGATCCTATACAGACCAGATAGCCACTTTGAGAATAATAGTTGAAAAAAGTCTGGAATGGAATTCACCACTATACATTGGATTTGTGGACTACGAAAAGGCATTTGACAGTGTAGACAGAGAATCACTTTGGAAATTGATGAGGCATTATAGAGTTCCCCTGAAGATCATTAATTAAATAAAGAAAACAAATGAAGACATGACATGCAGAGTTCTTCATGAAGGACAGCTTACAGAACCGTTTGGGATAAGAACGGGAGTGCGACAGGGATGCCTCTTGTCTCCATTTCTTTTCTTACTAGCAATAGACTGGGTTATGAGAACATCGACAACACACAACATAAATGAAATCCAGTGGACTCTGACTAAGCAGTTGGATGATCTGGATTTTGCTGATGACTTGGCTTTTCTGTCCCATAACCGTAAACAGATGCAGGACAAATTTAAAACACTCGATGAGAGGTCACAGCAATTGGGTCTGAAAATACACAGGGGAAAGACAAAAATAATAAGAATAAATGCAGGTAATGATAACAGGGTTAAATTTGAAGAAACACTAATACAAGATGCAGAATCGTACACATATCTTGGCAGCAATATAGACAAAGTTGGAGGGACAGACAGTGATATCAAAATAAGAGTACAAAAAGCAAGAAGAGCTTTCATTGCATTGGGAAATATATGGAGATCAAGAGAGATTGGATCCAAAAGGAAAATAAGAATCTTCAACTCAAATGTGAAGTCACTACTATTGTATGGCTCTGAAACATGGAGAACAACAAAGACAACAACCAAAAAGCTACAGACTTTCATAAATGGGTCCGTAGAATAGAAGGATTAAAATTCTATGACAAGGTTACCAACGTGGAACTGATGACAAGAACCAGACAAGTGCCAGTGGAATAAGAGATGAGAAGAAGACGGGGGCGATGGATAGGACACACATTGAGGAAACCTGTTGATAGCATTACAAGGCAGTCCTTGCTCTGGAACCTCCAGGGCAAGAAAGGCAGAGGTATACCAAGAAGCACATGGAGAAGAGAGCTGGAAACAGAGGTGAAAAAGATGAGGAAAACGTGGAAAGAACTGGAGATGATGGCACGTGACAGGAGGACTTGGGATGTGTTTGTTGAAGGCCTATGCTCCCTTGGGAGTGGAGGGTTATGAATGAATAAATGAAAAGCCCAAATTTAGGCGTTTCAAATTCAAATGTAAAGACATCATAGAGATCTACTTTCCTTAATCGGCAATCACCTATGTGGGTGTCACGGGTTGCCTTCCCTTGCTCTGCAGTAGCGGTCCAACAGTGGCCCAAAACTTAGAGTATCTAACGTGGGTATTCCAAGGTGTCTACCCTCGCACAAGCTTACTCTTGGTACAGTTGTAGATAAAAAGATAATGATGCTTCTACCTCGAGGAAGACTTCACATGTCACTTCACTTCAGAAGTCAAGAAAAATGCTGATTGGGTCTGAGCACGTTAACTTGTTATCTGACCCGCCGGCTTTTGTGAAGACGTATACTATTTGATTTAGCTCGTTCCTCTTATTATTATTATTATTATTATTATTATTATTATTATTATTATTATTCTTAATGGCTCTTCAGATGTAGATATAACTATATGTATATTAAAATACGGAGTTACACGTGTGCAGTTCGCTCTGTAACAATTAATTCAACTATGACTTTGTCAAAATCAACATATACAAATTTAATAATCAATTACTTTGAAACAAATGTAAATAAATATGACTGGTGATTATGAAAAAAATATATTTCATCGTTGAAACTGGGTTTTAGGACTGGAATACGGTTCTTTGGTTTTGGCCTGTTAAAAATGGGAATTGATAAAATTCTGAGGTGCTGATGCTGTTTTTCCGTAGATTCGTCTCAGTGGTGAGGGGCATGATTCCAGATCAATCAAGAAGCAACCGCTCCTGGTCAAAGCAAGAATCTTTAGGTGTCGATCTCAAGCTTTGAACCAGTCTAGTAGTACAGCAAATGGTCTCTCCGGGTCATGCTCCAAATAGTCGGGTCGCCTCGGGTTGGTACTACAAACTAAATAATTGAGAAATCTGAGACTTCTTGCTCAGTAGAATAGTCTTGGCAACTTAACACAGATACTTCAAACACATGTCTGGGGTATTATTTCTATTTTAGAATCCATCTGTGACTTGTGAGTGGTCCTGTAGAATTTCGGGTTTCATATTAATATTGGCGAGTTTTCTACTGATGTACAGAGATGCTCTTAATACTTTTTGTCCGGTCCTATAAATTCATAATCTAACTCTATTATTTTCTGTGTCAAGGTTCCGAGCTGTCTAAGTTTACAATTTCTGGAATGCAGTGGCGTATGTCAAACTTTTTCTACGTTATATTGTAGGTTCCCGGCCCACGCTTCCATCTCGCGTTTTCGACAAAACTCCCAATCAACGCGATAGTTTATTCGCGCCTCAAATGTCAGCCAATACATTCAAAGTACATGTTATGATAACTTTTCCTCATGTAATATTTTCCATGACTCATGCGTTTGAAAAATTCAAACAGTCATCGTCCATATATGGAGTTGTGATATCAGCAAAATGTTTTCAAAGTTGACTTATATCACACTTCCTGCTCACTCTTCCAAATGTCTTCCAAGATTGCGTTTTTCTATAATCACCTGTCCCAAACAGTCGAGTCGGAAGTGATTATGCAATCTTAAGCAAACACTTCATGCTCGCATCTACCTGGAGTCAGTGTGGTATTAACACGTTTAGTGCTTCAATTAATCTCTCAGGGATGGGCGATATGCTTATCTGGACATACGGCATGAAGTGTGACTAAATGGAAACAATGACTCCCAGTACGGAGTCCTGGGCAGCGAAAAATGAGAAATAATAGAAAGGGGGGGGGGAAGAGAGGAAAATGGAAGAACAAGTGAACGGTCCAATTTCGTGACAGTGGGCAGATCTGAATTTGTTGTTGACACCATTGTTAAATCAATCTGCTTGTACTTTTACCACAGCCAAATCATTTTTGTTAGTAATTACCCTCCTTTAGTCATAACATACTATATGAATGATACGCCCTTGATGTGATAGCCCTCAGCTGCTTTTTTGTGTGTTGCCTAGTGTTTATTTCGGCGTGTTCTTTTCACTCAAACTGAGGTGGTTCCGTAGGAAGCATCGCCATTTTGTGCGATCGGCAGCTTTATCCTTCCAGGTTGCTGGACTTACATCCAGTTCCTTCATGTCTCTCTTGCATACATCTTTGAACCTCCGCTGCGGATGATCGGCTGATCTTTTGTCATCTGCCAATTGTTCGTAGACAATATCTTTAGGGATGCGATCAAATTCCATGCTGCGGACATGACCAAGCCAGCGTAGTCTGCGCTGTCTAAACAGTGTATACAAGCTTTCAAAGCCAGCACCTTCTTATTATTGCATGGTGCAATGTGTTCTGTGCACAGTTCGAGTTTGACCCTAATCTCCATGGTCCCAGTGGAGAAAGCAGGCAGTGGTGGGATAGCACCTAACTGGCTTGAGGCTGCCCAGCTTGAAGTTCACGCTGACTCTATTGTCGTTACTATTGATTTTTGCCGCAACATATCGTAATGTAAGTTTTAATAAGCTAAGGATCACTTTTGATACACGGATTTTCCCTTAATATGTCGTTTGAGGTTGATCACCGTTTATTTGAGCCTTAAGATTATTCGGGTTAACAGTATTCGAATACTGCTGACCTCAAATACTAAGGAAAAAATTCGTCCGATGGCGTGTTCTGTCACCAAGTTAACTAGGTACCCGAGAGAGCCGCCATTCCTTCATTCAAACTATCGACCTTTGACTGTCCGACAGTTATCGATAACCAAAACGGAGGCTCATTTGGCTCACTCCTGGAAGAGTTGTCATTTTATATTTTAAAGGTAGATGGTAATTCTAATGTGATAGCCGATGACTGTTAAAGTTATGATACACCACTGTGTACACCTCTGAAATGTATGAATTGTGCTGCTTCTCCATTAATTCTCACATTTGAAAGTAAAGTGCGACTGGCTCTTTGGAGTCTGTCTGCTCCTTCAGTAAAAAAAACTCCATATTACACCTAAATAGGATAATTAATGTCAAAAGATCTTGTTTGTGGGTTTAGACAAGATTTTTGTTGGTCAACACGCGTGAGCTTTTTGGAAGATGACAGACACCGTTTGTTTTTTATGACATGCGATATATTACGTCAAGTTAGACTACAGATGTAACATGTCTGAGTAGCATTTAAGACGTTGGTGAGTCATCCTAGTAAAGTGTTTTGTTACTGAGGTGAGATCCGGGTTAAATAAAGCAATAGTAAATATTGTTAGGAGCACCGAAATGTTAGTTGGATATTTGAAGCAAGTTGTATCTTAAAGATACATATGATACAAAAAGGAAAATCAGCAGGCATGGATAACATAAACATTGAAATGATAGAAGCCCTGGAGAGCTTTGGTATAGATGCAATCAGTGATCTATGCAACGATATATACAATACAGGATATATACCACACGACATGAAGATAACAGTTTTTATAACATTGCCCAAAAAACCAAATGCAACAGAATGTTCAGACTTCAGAACAATCAGCCTGATGAGTCATGCAATTAAGATACTGCTCAAAATCATACAGAAAGAATAAAAAGTTAGGTAGACAGCGAAATCCAAGAAGAACAGTTTGGTTTTAGACGGAACAGTGGAACAAGAGAGGCAATATTTTGCCTAAGAAGATTAGCAGAAAAATATACAGAGGTCCAAAAAAGTATGTATATGTGCTTCATTGACTATAAGAAGGCTTTTGACAGAGTCCATCATGAGAGAATAATAGAATGCCTCAAAGACATAGGTATTGATGGAAAAGATATAAGAATACTCAGTAACCTTTATTGGGAGCAAACTGCCACAGTAAGATCTGGAAGGAATTATTCATCATACATAGACATAAAAAGAGGTGTCAGACAAGGTTGTGTGCTGCCCCCCTGCCTATTTAATTTATACACCGAAAAAATTTTCAAACAGATACAGGAAATACCAGGACTGAACATCAGTGGAAGGTCAATAAACAACCTTAGATATGCAGATGATACCGTGTTGTTAGCTGAAAGCGAACATGAGTTACAAGAACTAGTGAAGCAAGTGAACAGTATAAGTCATGAATATGGACTCGACATTAATATTGAGAAAACAAAAACTATGATAATTAGCAAAACAGACGATAAACCCACATTAAAGATAAGCGTAAATTGGAAAATCCTGGAACAAGTCAAAAGCTACGTATATCTTGGTCATATAATAACAGAAGATGGCAGATGTGAAACAGAAATCAAGAAGAGAATAGGAATGGCCAAAGCTACATTCAACAACATGAAATATATACTGACATCTAAACAGTTATCTCACAAATTAAAACTGAGAATCATAAAGTGTTATATATATTCTGCATTTCTGTATGGTGTGGAAACATGGACGATGAATAAGCATTTGGAAGAAAGAATTGAGGCTCTTGAAATGTGGATATATAGAAGAATGGGGCGTATCTCATGGAAAGAGATGAAAACAAATAAGGAGGTCCTAGAAAATCTAGGTATGAAAAGAGAACTAATGAGGGAAATCAAGGTTCGGCAGCTAAAATACTTTGGCCACATAAAAAGGCATAACACCTTGCAGTAGACCATAACAGAAGGGAGAGCTGAAGGCAAACGTGCAAGGGGAAGACAGCGCTATAAGTGGGAAGATAACATCAAGAGATGGACAGGAAAGAATATATCAGAGTGCACCACCAACACAAGAGACAGAAGACGTTGGAGATCCATTACAGCCAACCTTCGTTGTGGAGATTGCAACTGATGATGATGATGTATCTTAAAGTTGGACTAGCAAAAGTGTTTTATGGCGTGAATATTTCATTCTGCATGATGAGATTCTGCTGTGATAATGTGTTTTGGCCAGTGTTTGAGTTTATTCCATTGCCTTGGACGAGTGGATGTATAACTATTTTGAATGAGGAATAGCAGTGTACCGGTACCTTTCGGATGATTACAGTGATATGAGTAAAGGACATACTCGTGCATCCCATGTAACTATACATATAATGCATTCTTTATACGTTAAACCATAATACGTTTTGAGTGCAGAGATAAAAAAAAAGTTGACTGATTTTTGTCAACTGGCCCATGTGTGAACAGTGTGCACTTGTGAGATCTGTCGACAGTGACAGTAAACGAGCCTGAATACTCTACACTTGCCACGACAGGTTACGTTTCTTCTCAGTACATTATTAAGTGTGAATGATTAAAGCGTTACTACGCAAATATAACTTCGACAAGGAAAAGTTCAAAGTAAACCGTGACGTACAAACAATTTACCTTTGTTTCATAATCAAAATGTAGAAATATTTCCAAACTAAGGTCATGTTCAAAACAGTTACTTTGTACACCAGCATTAGTTCTGGAATTCACATTCCAATGGTTGTTGTTACCCCCACTCTTCTTGGTATTAGCATCATCTCTCAGTTTGTCCTGCAAAGTGCATAACAAGAAATATTAATACACTACCTGTGTTAGGTAGCGCTGTTATTTTATTTTTCAGCATCAATTTATTTACATACAAAATGTCACATCTCTTGATTTGCGAATATAGGAATTAGATAATTAAATGTCCATTCTTGTCAGTGATAAAGAAAAAAAATGACCTTGAATAAACATAGTAAGACAGGTTTTGTCTAAAGGCTAACTGGGTTTTGTGGATAGCAGAAGACAATGTTAATTTAGTAGGGTCCTTGTGTACGTCTAAGTATAAATAACATATTAGTATCTGACAGAATATCACTGATCATAAGAAACTGCCAGAAATGACACAAAATGCCCCAAATAGAAGTTGTTATTTTTTGTACAGTACAGCCAAATTGTCATGGCATGTAAAAAGTGGATTGACCTACAAGTTGCAATGTACCATCTTATCTATACTGTTCGTAGTGGCCATGCAGGTCATTCTCAAGACGACTAAGCGACTTACGAGAGCTTCAAATCTCAATGGAGAGTGTAACATGTCACCACTGAAGCGATTCATACATGACATAACAATGATGGCATCAGATGAATGAATACCAGAGCTCGGAGAATGTTAACACGCCTGGATGAACTAATCAGCTGGTGCAGAAAAAGCACAAAACCTAAGAAGTCAAAAGAATAGCAACATTGTTCCCTATCATAAATGTCGTAAAAAGCGACTAAGGAGGGTTGGGTATAGGTCCTGTTTCCCCATATGCTTTTGTTTGTTTGTTAATTTCTTTATCTCCTTTGTCTACTGCATTGTCACAGACGAACAGAGCTACCGTATTAGCCTGAATATAGTACAGCCTTGCACATAATACGACCCTTCTTTCTGGAACAGACATTGGTGATCATGACTCTCCAATCGTCTCTGTCTTTTGATAGTCTAATGAGGTTGTTGTTGCCCATGCTGTTGTTTGTTGCCCATTTGTTTAAGCTTTCCACATACATCCTTCTGTGCTTTCCTCTTCCTCTCCTACCTGGTATTTTCCCACATAAGATTAATTCCTCCACTCCTCCTCTTCTGTTAATAAGTCCCATACATTTCATTTGTCTTTTCTGATGGTTTTGATGAGCGATCTATTAACACCCGCAGCTGTCAGTACCTCGGCATTTGTTTTCTTCTCTGTCCACGATATTCTCAGTATCCTTCTCAAAAACCACATTTCCGCTGCCTCCAGTTTTTTCACCATTTAGTTACTCATTGTCCAACATTCGCATCCATATAAAAGAACGGACCACACGTAGCCCCTTAGTAAGCAAATTTTTGTGCTTATTGTGATGTTTCTGTTTTTCATTACGTTGCTCATCCTAGTAAAGGCTTCTTTGGACATGGCGATCCTTTTCTTTATCTCTATGTCACATCTGCCATCTGATGTCAATGTGTAGCCTAAATATTTAAAGAGATTGACTTGTTTGATTTTTTCTCTTTTGCTGTTCAAGGAGCATACTGGTATTTGTATTTTCTTAGAAACTACCATGCATATAGTTTTGCTGACATTCAAAGATAATCCTTTCAACTCGCTGTCTTCCACTACTTTGTCTAGAATGATTTGTAGATTTTCCTCTCACTCTGCTATTAAAACTGTGTCATCTGCATATTTCAGATTGTTGATATTTAGTCCTCCGACTTTAATTCCCTCGAGGTGTTCAATCTTTCGAAGTATCGTCTCGCTGTATATGTTAAAAAGATCAGGTGATAAAAAACATCCCTGTCTAACTCCTCTTTTATTTGCTCTGAATTCACTTAGTGCTCCTTCAAATCTGATCGCTGATTCCTGCTCCCAATATATCGTATGTTCCTTATTATCCTAAGATCTTTCCCGTCTATATTTAGTTCATGTAAAATATCAAAAAGGTCTTGGTGTTTCACTTTGTCAAAAGCTTTTGAGTAGTCTATAAAGCATAGATAAAGGTCTCTTTGTACCTCAATCCATCTCTCCATGAGCATTGATAGTGTGAAAATTGCATTTCTGGTACCTTTATCAGCAACGAAACCGAATTGAGTTTCAGAAATTTCTGGTCGTATTCTATTTCTTGTCCTTGCCATTATGATTCGAAGGAGTATTTTGGTGACATGGCTCATTAGGCTGATTGTTCTATGTAATTCGCATTCTGTTATTCCTGGTTTTTTAGGTATAGTGATGAATACTGATCTGCAGATGTTTGGGGGTATCTCTCCTGTGTCATATATCTTGTTCAGGAGTTTTGTTATTTCCTCTATGCCAAGTTCTCCTTGTGCTTCATACATTTCTACAGGAATATTGTCAGGCCCTGGTGCTTTACCATGCTTCATTTTCTTAATAGCATATTCAACCTCGTCTGTCAATATGGGTGGACCTTCCATATTTTTTCTTATGTTTGGTTTATCGCCTCAATCATCATTTAGCTCCACTATATATTCTGACCATCTATATAAAATATCTTCCTTGTCCATTAGAATATTTCCTTCCTTTGGCTTTATACATTGTCACAGAATGGATTGGGGCGACCCCTTCTTCTTCCTAATCTCTGTTTCACTACGGCAGTAATCGGTACATTTGTGGTACGGATTTTATTGCGTGCTTTCAATTGTCGCACTTGCTTTCTTTCTTTCTTACTCTGCTAAGTAGCAGATATTTGATATTGTCAAATCATTTTGACACTCCTTGTAGGTGATAATAATCACATTTTGCTTGATGCGGCACATATTTGTTGCGATTAGAGCAGGTGAAGACCAATGTGAGTTTGCTAAGTTTCGCATGATTCTGTTTCTCAAGCTGGACCGGGCGATAAAATTACTCTCCCGTAGTCGGTTTTCGTTTGCTCAGGCAACAGATAACAAGATTACCCGTCTGTGCGACACATTTGGGACGGACACGTATGATATAATCATTTCCTGTCCACGACATTACTTTGTAAGAAAGTATAAGTGTTACATCTGACACACGTTGTCGTATGAGTTTAACGACATGTTTGTGAGTTCGTACAACAGGGCAATCTGATGTTTACAGCCCATTTTCAGAAAAGTAATGTTTGAAATTTTGCACTAGATGAGTCATGCAAAATATTCAAACCAGATTGGCTGATCATTTGAGCTCCATAACAAACAGAGCGGGGTAGGACCGTGAATATAACCTGACGTTTGCTCAGTGTTCGTTCACTGTGAAAATTTACTCTGAGGAATCGCTTGCCAAGGACAACCAGACTTGCCAGAAGAAAATTCAGGATTTTCATTTATCAGACCAGACTTTTATTGGAACATCTTGTAAGACTTAATACAGCTCAGGAAATCCATTTTTAAAAGAACCCGAACTCTGAGGAAACTATAACACACAAAGTCAAAAATGGAATTTTAGTGCTAAATTAACGACCCCAAGTACACGTGTAAGAGGCCTAACCCAGTGCCTTAACTTATTCATCTGAGCATAAACGTCTGTGATTTTACATTCTATATTTCATTACTAACATGGGAAATAACATATTTGTAAATATTACCATGTGAATTTTAATGTGCGAAAAGTGCTTGGAATATCCAAGTCATTTGAGGCTGGCAACCTCAGCATATAGAATGATGATTTCATGAACCACCACTGCAAGGGACTGGTGCCTGCTTTATTGCTAGTTTCATAAAGAGAACTAAACGCATAAATAGTCCCAGGTTCCATATGGAGCAGGGAGGAAAAGATGAAAGAAATGATGTACATTCTAAGTATAACATCTACATTTTCAATCAGTGTAAATGTAAACGAAAACATATTCCCTTTAAAATTAATGGAAGTTTCAAACTTTTCAATCCGTGTAAATATAAATGAAAACATATTCAATTTATATTGTGAATACTTTTCAAACAGTGGAAATGTAAATGTAAACATATTCTATCTGTATTATTAACCTTTTCATTTAAACGTAAAGTCAATATATATAACTGTTCAATTTAAATGTAAAGAAAGGTTTCTCTCGAGAGCTTAAGTTTAATACTCATCGAGAGTAATTCTGAGTTAAATGGGATGGTGAAATAGATATAGGTGGGGGGGGGGGGCCCATAACTATGTGCCGGAAAACGCAATACTTAGGAGAGCGTTTCGCTTCTATTCTTTCATCATAGTTATTGGTAGTACCAGCAGAAAGTACTATCTCTGGAACCAAGTGAAGGTAGAAGTGGACTGACGTTGTGCGAGACGCCATCATAAGAGGGTCTTATAGACAGACGCAGGACCAGCTTGGTCGTTACTCCTTGACGTTCTGGGAACGTGCGGCGCCTTTAACCTTGACCAGCGACGAGCGTGAGCAGTGTAACAAGAATCAATCCATCAGAAGGAGCAGAACCGTCATTGGCAGCTATGTTCAATCTATATGGTGCCACTTGAACTTCTCTTTTTTACAATTTACACCCCATCACAACCGTGATGATAACTTTTTCTTGATCCATAACTATTCAAATTTTGGAACTGTTAAACCTAAAGTGATTATTACATTTTGTTTTTTGTAATTATATAATTTTAACTTCGATTTAATCATTTCTAAATGTACAGCATGTTTATCTCATTCAATGTACTAAACACACTCTACACTGAGCTTTACCAGAATAATAAGAATTCCCCTGAGTTAATCAGAGGTGGGGGCTTAACGAGCTAACATAAACCATTGTTTAATCCTTCAGAAATGTTGTCGGCAGATTCTAGAATTAACGTGCTCAGCCAAATGCAGCATTGTTTTCGCTTATCTGCAAAACCTTGTGAACACTTCTTTGTGATAGAAGTGTCATTACCCTTCTATCTACATATCTGCCAAGAGTAATCTTGTGCGAAGGTAGACAACTTTGAAGCCCATATTAGATACTCTTGAGTTTTGGCCACTGCTGGACAACTACTGTAAAGCAGGGGAGACAATACAGTCACATACATCCTGTTTGAATGCAGGTACGCCATGATATTTCTCTTACTTTTTGGTGCATAGTTTTATTATCATTGTTTTTGTTACTCTCGATTTCTTTGCATTGCGCGTTGAGCCATTCCTATTTAGCCACGTTGTATTTCTTCTTTACTTCTCTATTTAATTGTTGATATTCTTTGTCATTATTTTTCGCTAGTCTTCTCGATTCCATGAATTCTAACATTTCTGGTGTCATCCATTTTTTATGTTCCTTTTTCCCTGGATTGGGAATATGTTCTTGCATTGACATCTCAATACATTTATTGAATTCCTGCCATCTGTCTTCTATCGATGTAAGGCCAGCGAGTGCTTCGAATTTATTCCTTACCGATATGGTGAACTTTTCTCTCATATCTTCATTGGTCATCAACATATTTGTTTGGAACTTGGGGGTTCTATTTGATTTCTTGAGTATTTTCAGTTTCACTCTAAGATTACACACAACTGGAATGTGTTCTACATAAAAAAATACAAAGTCTAATTCATATGCCTCTAATGATTATTTGTTTCAATTTTGCCTGGCTCACTACTTGCACTAAATATTGAATATTAATAAAATTATATTTCCTTTTTCGTTTCGTGTAAAAAAAAATTTAATGTTATCATATTTTAAGATTTATTAGACAAGTTTTATAATATAACACTGATAGGCGATCCATATTTGAGCATAATCTGCAGGTAGGCGTTGCGCAAGTGTAGGGTGATGTCATAAGCACAGACCCGAACCCGGCATCATTCGCTTATACCACCCCAAGCTGGCCTTAAATTGAGTACATGGGATTTTTACTCTCTTGCCACTTTCAGTGCCTTAATTGTAATAACTTTACTGTATCCTTGGTGTCGTTTGTCGTGGATGTATTTGCAAATAAGTCTATCAATGTTTTGAAATTTCACAGTCTTAGGCCCTGTCGTAAAATACAATCTGTATATACAACACGCCCACATATGGTCTCGCAAATTCCCCCCAGTTGTAAGACTAGTGACCACTTTTATAAGAATAAAATAACCTAGGAATCACCGCGCCACCAAAATACTAGCTTTTTTTTTAACTCGGTATCTAAAGAGTTAACGCATAAAAACGATAGTACGAATTTATGCCAATGTGACGTCACAGACTTGCAAGCCTTTAACCAAAACGCACGTTTGAATGTTAGAAATTGTTTATTTCTTGGAAAAGGCAAGAGAGAGAGAGGGGGAAATGCATAGAGCCCGTTTGAATTTTAAAACTGAAACTAACTGGCCAAATCGAACGATAGGAAAAATAAAGACTAAAATGACGATTAAAATGCTACTAATTAGTTATTAAATATATCATATTCTTTAGTCTAATATATTACCTTACTGTAGGAAGAAAGAGATATTATTGGCATAAATATAAAGGAAAGACGAAAATTGTAAAAATAATAGCCAGAAGTATGAAACCTTATGCATTAGATGACAGACGGTAGACTAAGTAAATATTATCGTTCTGTATTAAAATGACTTAGATAATACTAGCGATATGGTAGAATGAAGACATATATAGACGTGCATGGGGCTTCTTTACTGATGCTGGCCATATTAAGGGGTGTCTCCTGATTTGAAAATAGTAGGTTAACTTTTTGAAAAAGACGCGTAGGAACGGAAGTCCCCTAATTGGTTGCTTAGAATGACTAAGAAGTGGGAATAAATACTCAGAGAGACGAGCGTTCCTCGCCACTTTCAAATTATAAGTTCACATGTATAGTTAGTGACGTATACAGACAAGTTGTGCTCATATGCCTTTGCTGTTCTGATAGTCAGCAGGAGATTCTGTGTGACCATTTATGGCCTGTAATTAACTTACATAGTGGAAAAATTCGATATTTTGGTAAGACCAACATTTATATAATTATTATTGTATTTGAAAATGTGTTTGCCATATTGATTAAGAATGAATATTTGAAGGGTAGAGTCCCAGTCGTACAAGTGCCACCTCAACATGTTACGTAAAATCATTAAATGGGGTTAGATAATCTTATAGCTTCATGTAAAAGCCCTACAGCTTTACTTGTACTTGGGAGATAAAAGAATATATATATATATATATATATATATATATATATATATATATATATATATATATATATATATATATATATATATATATATATATATATATATATATATATATATATATATATATATATATATATACAGAGGGAAGCCAACATCAAACTTTGTGTTGTTTCACCGAGTTGCCAAGAAAGATATTGTCCTTTGTAGAAAAGCCAGACAGGCTTTCTGACATTGTGGGGAAAGAACTTAATAAAATCCTTACAGTTTTACTTAAAAGTTGGGATAAAAAGAAATTAATAAGGGAAAAGACTTTAATGAATAATGTTTGAGTTATAGCCAGAAAATCACTGGCCATCTTTATGTAATACAGGTTATTACCTGACTGTACGTACGAAATTATAATATTGTATTATGACTAGGAAGGTGTAAAAACATATGTTTGAGATACTTAATGATGAATAGAGCACTCTACTAGATGGGGACAATAATTATCTATGTATTATTTTCTGATTTTTGAACTGTTGATAATGTAAACCTGTTAAGAACGGAGATAGGTCAAAATATTATTTTGAGGGAAATTAATCCTTTACTTCCAGAGTTTCTGGGTGAGAAACTGAAGTGAGCCAGTCACGTTGTTGTTCAACCATAGTACCTGTTTGAGGCCATATGAATTGAGTGCCTTACCTTATCTCGAATCCTGAAAGCTGAGCAGTGCTGTGTGCATGAAGACTTATAACCAGGACATCGCATAATTTTCTACTCATATCGAAAGTTAAGCCTTATGTTTTGGGGCCTTTGTAGTGAATTTCTAAATACAATATCTAAATTAATATATAACAATATAGGGCATAAAGGCAAAATAAGAAAGTATAAAAGAATTTTCTGCTAGAACTGTTGGTATCCCCTACGCCTTCAGATTATTATTTGCTAACGAATAGCTGAACAAGACGGTACTCAAATTTTTCAAATTCGTCCTTGACATAATCAATTTTCCTAGTTCTAAGAAAATATGTCCCTAAAAATGCATTGTGGAACGAGGAGGGGAAAGGATAGATGAAATGCTAATTCGTTTTGCATTGATTTTAAACTAAAAGCTAATACTAGCACAGGGGCAAGCCTTGCCTTAGGGGTTTCCCCAAAATACGAGGAAAAAGTTAGAACATGTAGACAACTCGTGTCACAAAAACAACCTTAGCTCTTATTTCAAAGGACGTAATTATCACGTAAATAGAGAAGACAGCACATGGAAAAGAATTGAACGTGTAGTAGACTAAAAATAAAAAACACTAACTTAGGAAAAAAACTGTGTACTTCTGAACCAAGCCAACTAGTCCCATATAAATTGTATATTCGTGTACCTTAGGACTTGTTGACAAAGAATATGGTAATAGTTATGCAAATAGTCCATTAATTAACTAATTATAGCCATAATACTATAGTGGACCCGACCAGACTGTCAAGTAAAGATCATGCCTGCTTATAAATTTTTATGGCATGTTTTGAAAAAACGAATTTGGGTAAATGAGGTTAAAAGGTACGGGATATTTGATTGGTTGGATTTTGAAGGAAGGCGAAGTATGATTGGTTGACCTAAAACTAAAAATATATTTGCCTTGGAAACATATTGGGAGTTGTTATTTGAAACGATAGATTCAAAAATAAATGTAAACATGGTCCCATTGGACAAAGCAGTAGATACTGGTACGAAACGGGGACTTTTCACTGCCATTTCAAGTAAATTTTGTGTAAAGCAAGATCGTTGAGAGCAGGCGGAGAAATTTTCTAACATAGGAAAAGCCTGGACATAGGGCAGATTGAAAATGTGCCATATTCTATTGCCTAGTCATCGTTTACTTGTGTTATTTCCTTGCATCTGTGAGGGTTTTGGTTGCTGTCAATAACTGGTGCCAGACTACAGTGGGCCGATATATTCATGCTACAGTCTTGCCTTTTTCGGAGACAACTGTAAACCACCATCATTCTTGAAGAAGTCGGAGCTGAAGGTTGTCGTTCAGCGAAGTGCAGGAAGATTCCTACATCATATTACAAAGATAGGTGCATGTTTCGGCACCTGATCGCTCAACTAACATTCTATCAAAATTTAGAGACTGGGAATTATGATATAAACATTCCATCAGTGTCCACAAAAACTTACAAACAACATGCAGAGATGATGATAGTAAACAATCAACCAGTGTATACTAGAAGTCATCTCAGTTAGACAATACAACTACACCCTTATATAATAATATGTGTATTATGGTCAGAAGACCCATTGTGTAAATTGATTGATGTAATTAATTTCTATGATTTCACTATTGATTGTCAGTCCTGATTCCAAATAAATCAGATTCAGGACAATAAATTGAAAATATTAACTTTACCAAACTTTCAACCACTGACTTACTAAAGATAATCTTTTAAAGTGTAGTTTGTATGTGATTGTCGTGGTACAGTTGTGTTATATTAGATAATAAAATAATTTGTGTAATTGTTTATATGTTTAGTTGGTTAATGCAACCTTACACTAACATTTCATAACCCTAGACACCAAACGTAGTCATCTAACATTCTATCTAGAATAAGTCTGAATGAGATCATAGTGGTGGTAGTAGAAAGGTGCCCTGGAAATTTACTCTAATATTTATTATATTCAGGGACCTTCACAGCTGACCTCATTCAGTACACTAATGTGGTAGGGTGGGCGAGATGATGATGATGATTATATTGTGATTGTGATATCACTCTCTTGTCACACTCGCACCGACCCGAACAACAATAAAACTCTTGATTCTAGAGGCAGGGGCTATATTTATTTTTACAGCCCATTCAGTGACAAAGCAAACATTAAACAAATAAACTAGCGAACATCACAAAACCCAACAAAACAAAACACCCAACAGTGCCCGATGCTAATCTGAAGAAGCAAACAAAGCACAGAATAGTTAAAATCATAATATAATACTGAATGAGAAACACCACGCTCTCACCTGTCAAACAGTCCTTCCACGTGTACTACCTGATACCCTCAACTATCACACACGCACGCACTCATGCGTGTCATCCAATGCGACTAGTGAGGTGTTGTGCGTGGGGCTGGCAATCTCACCATGTAACACAGGTTGCTACCGAAACCACTACTACAAGAGCACACACTCAGCTATCACACACACTCATGCATGTCGTCCAATGAGACTAGTAAGGTGTTGTGCGTGGGGCTGGCAATCTCACCATGTAACACAGATTGCTACCGAAACACTACTGCTCTAGCATATGAATACTTAATATGAAGGCAAACCACACTGTTGGCCCCATGCTCCCTCAGGAGCGGAGAAGAGAAATATATATCTTGAAGTGAGCCCACGTGCTCTCACAACCATTCCTCACATAACCATAATTAAATAATCATAAAATGGACATAAAATAATATTCAACTGTATGTACAACAAATACTCTCAGTAATGAGAATAAGCTGCTACCTCGTAACTGATCTATCTCAATATTCGTTACTGCATTCTGAAGCATGTCGTATGTGACGACTGGTGCGGCTGGGAATCTCATCACATGAAACACATCGTTACCGAAACAACCACTGCAATAGCATAAAAATGCTTCTTGTCGGCTTGTGATAGACACCAGCCACATTGGTGTTTCCATGCTCCGCCGGGAGCAACCAGAGAAACACATGTCTCAACAAAGGAGTGGCCTCGCGCTCTCCAGAAATCTAAATACATATTCTCACCTCACAGTAACCCATTAAATATATACAGTAGAATTATGATAAGTAGGCTATCGTGAAATACACTCAATTACTTTTACATTAGAAAAATAAAATATAATTATTCTTGACTTAAACCAAACTGGAACTAAATACACAACGTGTCACATGGCGTAACATTATAGGTTTACCACGCGGGGCGTGTTATTCGCCGCTTTTTATACAGTCCTCGCCACGTGGCTACAATCTTGCTATTGTTAATCTTATCTACATTCCCGTGAAATAGCTTCATACTATATCTGCCTTTCTGATAACATTTCTGTCCAGTTTCATGTATAAAACACTCTCCTACTAAATTTGCCCGGTCTGATGGATGAAATACTTGATACTAAACTCTCACATCTGGATTTAGGCTTTGCGTGCCTAATAAAACCTATCAAACATTATTTTCACTCATCTATCATTTCAAGACTAAATTATAATGTCCTAAAAAGACATTTCCTTTGGGAACACATCTATCTATTTCACTAAACATTAAAACAGACTCGTGCTGAATATAATTCTAGAATTATATAAAATTAATTCTAATTTAAATTAACTCACGTGCTCAATGCATTTACAGTTTGGCTCTGTCGTCTGTTCTCTCTGGCGGCTGATACTAGGAAAGGTCCGCTGGTAGCTCGCTATCTCTTTTTATAGGCACTAGGCTAATCACTCACTTTACTGCGCTAGGCGTATTAATCTTGACTACTTAAATATCACACGCGATTATCGCTTAGGAATAGCGAAAACACAAATAAAACCTACAGCTATTTAATATAACACAATTCTACACCACAACTTAATTTAAATGCATTATTATGGCATTTTCATCAATCTTCTACTTCAGATTTTTCACAACCCAGGCTCGCGCCGTCACGTGATCTGACAGTCACGTGGGCCGACCGAAAATATATGGGCGACAAACATGCCTTGAACTGAAGTGGGGGTGGGGCCTCAGGGGTGTCTTCCCGGCCCATCACACTAAGATTTCTTAACAACAAACTGTATTAACATCAAACCCACCACAGCCTTGTTAATTCACTGACTGATCCTCCTCCACCGATTATATCAACAAGATTTATAAAAAATGATGACATTATTGATCCCCCAAATATGTGCTTAAGGTTGGAAGAGAGTATTACACTAAGAACACTTCCTAGTTCAGGAAATAATAGACTTTAGTAGTTAAACTAGCTACACAACACCCATACATCAGGACATATAAATTGGGGATAAAATACATAGCGGGTGGTAGTCATTGGTGGAAGCACGACAGGTTCCCTGACATATATTTAGAAATTAAACTTCCTCAGGGGCTTGCCTAGCTGACTTCACATCTGCTACACAAATATATACATAATTAATATCAACCCACCACATATAGTGGGATTGGCTCGTTCCGGGATTTCTAAAGTTATAATAAGTAAATAAGTGGAGGAGTTGGTGAATTGGCATTGCTCATTGTTGTCCTGTTAATTAGAGATTAATTAGATATTTTGGTTTATTTAACTCACATTGGTTAGAATATTTAGATGGCAGAATTGGCCAAATACAGATCTTCTGCTGTGCAGACTGCGAAGGAAATGGGTATGGAGGGACAGATTTTAATTGATTATGTTACAGCAGAGGTTGATAAATTTATAGCCAGAGAAAGGGAAGATGCTAGGGAGGCTAAGAAATTAGAGGCTGATAGATTGGCGGAGGAGAAACGAATTATGTTAGAAGATGCTAGAGAACTTAAGAAATTAGAGGCTGATAGGGAGGCTGAGATTAAGAGGCTGCAGTTGGAGGAAAAGAAACTTGAGGCTGAGAAGGAGGAAAAACGTCTACAGAGGGAGGCGGAACGAGAGAAAGAGGAAAAGAGATTGGAGGCGGAACGAGAGAAAGAAGAAAAGAGATTGGAGGCGGAACGAGAGAAAGAAGAAAAGAGATTGGAGGCGAAACGAGAGAAAGAAGAAAAGAGGTTGGAGGCGGAAAGAGAAGATAAAAGGTTATAGCGGGAGCATGAGTTACGACTAAGAGAGTTAGAGTTACAAGGCCATGCTCCTGAAAATAGAACTAGCCCATCCCCTTCCGACTCAGCTGCAATTCACAGGGCCTCCTCATCAGCCATTGGGTTTCATCTGGATCCCTTTGTTGAGAAAGATGATGATATTGAGTCCTTCCTAAGCCGCTTTGAAAGTTTAGCTACAACATATGGGTTAGAGAAGGAGAAGTGGAGCCTTAAGGTATCCCAGGGACTTAGGGGAAATTCTTATGAAGTATTTGCCAAGCTCAGTAAGATGACCAAGACAATTATGACATTCTTAAACAAGCACTACTGGTCAGATATGAGAAAAACAGTAAATTTTATAGGAAGAAATTTAGACATGCTAAATTACTCACTGGGGAGACCTACCACCAGTTCTCGGCCCGTCTAGAGACCTATCTTGAGAAATGGACTGCTCTGGGGAAAACCCAACATTTAAAGGAAATGATTATGATGGAGCAGGTTAGGGAGTCTATGGCTCCAGACTTGAGGAAGTTCCTCACAGAACAGGGTGCAGAGAGACTGGTGGATATTTTAAAGGTAGCTGAAAGATATCTAGCAGCCCAGTCAGAGTTGGCTGGAGCTAGGAAGAAGCAATTAGAACATAATAAAGGCCCCCAAAACCAATTTGATACTAGGGATCTGAACCCAAGAATAAACCAAAACTATGATAGGCCCCGGTACGAACAACGTGACAGAAACCCGCAATATAATGAAAGGCAATCCTACAGACCAGAGGGAAAATGGTGTAAAATCTGTAGGATGCAAAACCATAATACTATTGACTGTGGTAGGAAAGTTCCTCCATATCACGCGGCATGCATGATCACAGTGGACAAGGGGAGGAAGAGACTGACAGAGAATCATATTAATCTTCAACATCCCCCCACCTGTGAAGAAGTGTTATGTAATGGGGCCACCGTTATGTACCTTTATGATTCGGGATTAGAATATGACTCAGTTGTGAGTGCAACCCTGGTGCACCCTGACCAGTATACCACCGAAAAAGTGGAGATACAAGGGGCCCTCATGGGAACAGCCACCATGACACTTCCCGTAGCCGAGATCAATGTTAAGACAAGGTACGTGGAAGGAGTGATTAGAGCAGCCGTGTGTGAAGACCCTAATTACCCGCTGGTGTTAGGAAAGGAATATGTGTTTCTAGGAAGCCCGGTAAAACCTGTTGTAATGACCACACTTCAGGTCAGGTCGACCCCTAGAAAGGAGGACACACCACCACTAAGTATTCACCCAAAGCAGATGAGACAGGCCCAGGCAAAGGATAAATCATTAAAACCTTGCTTTGGCAAATTGCCAAACAGCCATACACACCCTAGAAGGGGACAATTTTATATGAAGGAGGGACTGCTCTACAGGAAAGCTAGAGCAGGATCCAACAGGGATGGACAACTAGTGTGGCCCAGGAGTTATAGGGAAAACGTGATGGCACAAGCACATGTTCTACCAGACGGTGTACACCAGAAGATGGGTACGACACGTCAAAGGACATCTGTAGCATATTTCTGTAAATAAATAAACAAACAACACACAGAGGTAGTTATCAGGCACTCAGTAAGAAATAAAGAAGTAGAAGACCAGACAACAGAAAAACAACAGAAGTGATAGGCTTACCAGGATCGAACCAGGACCTTCCGAACGGCACCCAACCGCCTAGCCACGGTAGTGAATCGCCACTTACCCACTCTGCCAGCTCCGCATTTTGTAATGCGGAGCTGGCAGAGTGGGTAAGTGGCGATTCACTACCGTGGCTAGGCGGTTGGGTGCCGTTCGGAAGGTCCTGGTTCGATCCTGGTAAGCCTATCACTTCTGTTGTTTTTCTGTTGTCTGGTCTTCTACTTCTTTATTTCTTACTGAGTGCCTGATAACTACCTTTGTGTGTTGTTTGTTTATTTATTTACTGTTTACAGGCCTCGGGTTTCCCCTCCTTATATGTTTATGTGTTCATAACATATTTCTGGCCAGGTATAGCTGAAGACATTGATAAATTTGTTGACGCCTGCGACCAGTGCTGCAATGTAAACTCCACAGGGTGGAAAATAATACTCCCCTGCTACGAAAGCAGTGTGGAAAAAAATATGGGCCTAAAAATAAGAAGGAAAGTAAAAGTATAAATAAACAGGATAAGGTAGACACAGTGGATAGGAAAACCCCTTTCCAAAAACAGTCTTCCCCAAAAATATTCACATTAGCATCTCTGCATATGGCACCCAGAGAAAACATAATCAAAACCCAGTCATCCCAGGCTCAGTTTGAAGCCGCATTCCGGGAACTGGCAAACATTAGCATTGATGATAATCAGCCAGAATTGAAACCAAAACTAATTGATCATTCGAGGAGAGTGGGGAGCGGAAGGTTGGTCAGTTGGCCTAAGGTCACGCTCACCTCACAATATGGCTATTAATTTAGCAGTATAAAGGCCCCGGTAACAGAGGTAGTTGACCGGGCCTACACAATCCATTTGGAAGTATTGCACGGACATTGGATTGAGATCACACATATTACATAACAATGCTAAGGGCGGATTGATTTCTGATGCAGAAATTCATTCCCCACATTTCATGTTAATTCACCAAAATTATAGTAAGGATAAGTATACAGTGGTGAATATGGCCTCCATTTGAGTGGCACATTATAGAATTATATATGGAAAATAGAAAAGGATGTTTCCAAATTCAGTCAAGCCGGCGCGCAGACCAATTGTTGGCTGTGAACATTTCGGAGGAACATACTAAATCCTGATGTTGCCTTGAGGATATTCCGAGAGTTTTATACCGGTTGATAATGAAATTACGGAACCCTTACATTACTCTGCCAGCACCATTTATAGATTACCCTTCATTACTATTGCAACCTTGAAGGGCGTCAAATACTCTCTGGACCTGTCATGGGACAGACTCAGTGAAGAGGAATGGTGAAACTTGATTTACATCAGCATAGGACAGACAGTGATATCTGCAGCTGAAATAGATTCTTGGATTGCAGAGGTCTGGGGCAGCTTTCTTGAGTTGTGCTTACCTGGTATGACCCAACTGCAATAAAACCATGATCACTTTAAGGCAGAGAAAAGCAGGTGGATCGTGGTTGTCATACAGATATTGAAAGTTGCATTACCATTGCAATCTTTTCTAATGGGGGAGATTATGTCGTAAAATACAATCTGTATGTACAACACGTCCACATATGGTCTCGCAAATTCCCTCCAGTTGTAAGACTAGTGACCACTTTTATAAGAATAAAATAACCTAGGAATCACCGCGCCACCAAAATACTAGCTTTTTTAACTCGGTATCTAAAGAGTTAACGCATAAAAACGATAGTACGAATTTATGCTAATGTGACGTCACAGACTTGCAAGCCTTTAACCAAAACGCACGTTTGAATGTTAGTATCGTTATAAATTGTTTATTTCTTGGAAAAGGCAAGGGAGAGAGAGGGGGAAATGCATAGAGCCCGTTTGAATTTTAAAACTGAAACTAACTGGCCAAATCGAACGATAGGAAAAATAAAGACTAAAAATGACGATTAAAATGCTACTAATTAGTTATTAAATATATCATATTCTTTAGTCTAATATATTACCTTACTGTAGGAAGAAAGAGATATTATTGGCATAAATATAAAGGAAAGACGAAAATGGTAAAAATAATAGCCAGAAGTATGAAACCTTATGCATTAGATGACAGATGGTAGACTAAGTAAATATTATCGTTCTGTATTAAAATGACTTAGATAATACTAGCGATATGGTAGAATGAAGACATATATAGACGTGCATGGGGCTTCTTTACTGATGCTGGCCATATTAAGGGGTGTCTCCTGATTTGAAAATAGTAGGTTAACTTTTTGAAAAAGACGCGTAGGAACGGAAGTCCCCTGATTGGTTGCTTAGAATGACTAAGAAGTGGGAATAAATACTCAGAGAGACGAGCGTTCCTCGCCACTTTCAAATTATAAGTTCACATGTATAGTTAATGACGTATACAGACAAGTTGTGCTCATATGCCTTTGCTGTTCTGATAGTCAGCAGGAGATTCTGTGTGACCATTTATGGCCTGTAATTAACTTACATAGTGGAAAAATTTGATATTTTGGTAAGACCAACTTTTGTATAATTATTATTGTATTTGAAAATGTGTTTGCCATATTGATTAAGAATGAATATTTGAAGGGTAGAGTCCCAGTCGTACAAGTGCCACCTCAACATGTTACGTAAAATCATTAAATGGGGTTAGATAATCTTATAGCTTCATGTAAAAGCCCTACAGCTTTACTTGTACTTGGGAGATAAGAGAATATATATATTATTGGGTATAAAATGGACAAATGGAAAATTCCTGGGGGACCTGGATTTCGCAGATGATGTAGCATTCTTAAGTTCAACACCAAGACAATCCCAAGAAGCAATAAATAATTTGTGTCATCTCTCGGTTAAAATTGGTCTCCAAATAAATGCCTCTAAAACTAAAGCTATGAACTTTTCTAACGAGACCTTTGATATCATCTTGAACGGGGAAAAACTACAGAAAGTTGAAAGTTTCAATTATTTAGGCAGTAAAATGACTCAGGATGGTGACACAACAAGAGAAATCCATACTAGAATTGCTTTGGCAGCTAGCGCCTTCAATAGATTATCTAACATTTGGAAATTACGATCATTGAATATACATACCAAGCTTCGTCTGTTTAATTCAAATGTTATCTCAGTGTTAACATACGGCTGTGAGAGTTGGAAAATAACAAAATCATTGGAGAACAAGCTGAATACATTCGAGAACAAATGTCTTAGAAAACTCATGAACATCAGTTGGAAAGAATTCAAGACTAATCGACAAATAAGAGAAGACTCTAGGCAGAAATATGTCTCCGACTATATAAGGAAAAGACGATGGTCATATATCGGTCATGTCCTACGAATGCAAAACAACAGAATACCACTACAGGCGCTCACTTGGGTTCCTGAGGGTAAGCGGAAAAAAAGGAAGACCAAAAGAAACACTCAGAAGAACAATAATAAGAGAAGGAAGAACGTTGGGCCTAAATAATGTGCAAGAGCTAAGAGGAGTGGCGTCACAACGAACAACCTGGAGAGCACTGGTTTCTGCCTTATGCGCCGTGTTTGGCGCTTAAAGAATTTATTATTATTATTATACAGAGGGAAGCCAACATCAAACTTTGTGTTGTTTCACCGAGTTGCCAAGAAAGATATTGTCCTTTGTAGAAAAGCCAGACAGGCTTTCTGACATTGTGGGGAAAGAACTTAATAAAATCCTTACAGTTTTACATAAAAGTTGGGATAAAAAGAAATTAATAAGGGAAAAGACTTTAATGAATAATGTTTGAGTTATAGCCAGAAAATCACTGGCCATCTTTATGTAATACAGGTTATTACCTGACTGTACGTACGAAATTATAATATTGTATTATGACTAGGAAGGTGTAAAAACATATGTTTGAGATACTTAATGATGAATAGAGCACTCTACCAGATGGGGACAATAATTTTTTATGTATTATTTTCTGATTTTTGAACTGTTGATACATGTAAACCTGTTAAGAACGGAGATATGTCAAAATATTATTTTGAGGGAAATTAATCCTTTACTTCCAGAGTTTCTGGGTGAGAAACTGAAGTGAGCCAGTCACGTTGTTGTTCAACCATAGTACCTGTTTGAGGCCATATGAATTGAGTGCCTTACCTTATCTCGAATCCTGAAAGCTGAGCAGTGCTGTGTGCATTAGGACTTATAACCAGGACATCGCAGAATTTTCTACTCATATCGAAAGTTAAGCCCTGTGTTTTGGGGCCTTGTTAATTCACTGACTGATCCTCCTCCACCGATTATATCAACAAGATTTATAAAAAATGATGACATTATTGATCCCCAAAATATGTGCTTAAGGTTGGAAGAGAGTATTACACTAAGAACACTTCCTAGTTCAGGAAATAATAGACTTTAGTAGTTAAACTGGTATGTGTGTAAATATATCTTGACGTTTAATCTTTTATGAATCCACTCAATTATAATTAATACATTTGTAAAAAAATGTTCAGACCAAAATCCAATAGTGAGTTGTTTACTTACTTGTTTATTAACCTTAAAGTGTGGTTGTTTTTTATTTTCTTCACATACACTGCATATACCCTAGACATCTAGCTACACAACACCCATACATCAGGACATATAAATTGGGGATAAAATACATAGCGGGTGGTAGTCATTGGTGGAAGCACGACAGGTTCCCTGACATATATTTAGAAATTAAACTTCCTCAGGGGCTTGCCTAGCTGACTTCACATCTGCTACACAAATATATACATAATTAATATCAACCCACCACAGGCCCTCTGAATGCTTTTCTTGATGCGCTGGCACTCATAAACATTAAAATTTTGTTGTTGTTGCCAAAGTCGTATATTAGCCTTGGAAAGTCTTGTTAGGAGCCTGCACGTTATTTCTTTGTTGTGCCTCGGGTATTGCTCTTAATTTAAAATGCTTCTTCTTCGTACACTATCAGACCTCTACCTGACTATTTTCAAAGAAATCAGTAGTCAGTTTCAGGCTATTTGTATTTCCACAGAGCTTTTCCACAAATGGTACTGATGTCGTCCATATGCGCTTTCTTTGTTCCGCATATTTAAAATTAATATCAAAGCTTCTTCTCATTCCCTTGGTTAATTTTCAATACGATCACTCACTTGTGGATCTGCCATGGGTATCGTAATTTTTAATATCAGTAACACAGCACAGATTCTACCACCAACTAACACTGACCTTCTAATTTACCAGTTCAGTGACACTGAAGGGTCCAAATCCTTACTCTCTCGCTTCGTTTTGACCGAGTTTATTATTAGACGCTCGCCGTGATTCCCGCCCGAGCCGTCGGGTACAGTTCCAGCATGCTACAAAATACTTTTTGGTAGGAATCTGCCTTTTTTTTCAGTAAAAAATGTTAGTGTGTCGACTCTTTTGTGCCCACCACAGAGCGTCCTTTGCTTTGGAATTTTGTGTTGCTCAAAGAGATGTTACTAAGCGCGTCATAATGCGTGGAAGAGACTTCGATGTGTGTCCGGCCGGGATTATCGTTTTATGGATTGTGCTCAGTTAAGTGTTTAGTCGGTTGTAGATTCCAAAGTGCTAAGTCTTTTTAATGGCATATATCTTGGCTAGTGTAGAAGTCGTTCCGAGTGTCAATCAATCAATACCCTTTAGCTCCCCGAGGAGCATAGGCCTTCAACAAACATATGCCAAGTCTTCCTGTCCTGTGCCATCCGCTCAAGTTCTTTCTATGTTTCCTCATCATTTTCACCTCTGTATCCAGTTCTCTTCTCCATGTATTTTTTGATCTACCTCTGCCTCTCTTTCCCTGTGGATTCCAGAACAAGGACTGCATTGTTGTGACGATAGGGTTATGCGATCTCAAGTCCACTCCGGCAGGATTGCATTACATTCCCGTGCGAGTGATATTTTCTTATTTTTCTCTCCCCTGTCATTATTATTTGGCCTTTTTTGCCCTTTCATTCATTATTTTACTCTCTACATTGGATCTTGTAGGGTGAAGTCTCTAACACTCCCCACCCGTACGGAAGTATTGACCACGGGACTATGTTTAATTTTTCACATGTTTGCTTTAAGCCGATCCCAGACAGAACTGTAATAACGCTATGTAATTTGACCGATCAGCGACTGATAGGTTTTCGCTTCATTCGTCTGGCCACATTTGATAGAGACGGTCATCTCTATTGATCCCTTTGAACGTGACGGTCCGTCACTGGACTCCAGATGGCCAGCGACTGTCCCAATGTTTGCACAAGACGGGAGATAATGAGGTAATCGCTTCCGATGTACGTTCTGTATCGAGATTATAGATAAATATGTCTGGAAACTCAAAATTTGCAGACGATAGCATCGGGGCAGTACCAGTGCACAACATTTGTTTGTGAAGATAGCCCAAGATGCCGGCGGAAGTCTGACGCAACGATATGAAGAGGTCACGTGGATATTAAATTTAATATTTTGAAACATGCGAGGGTATTTTTTTAATTTGAAGCACCCCTACCCACGTAGTGCTGAACGAGATTCGATTGGACTGGTTGCTTTGAGTGGCCAGAATATACAATGTATCTCATTGGAAAATCAGGCGGAAACGAAGCTGGAATTTGAACTGAGGATTGTGAAATATAATGTAGTGAAATCAACGTCAGTACACACATAAACGTCAGACTAACGATTCCTAAAAGCCAGAAAGAAAAAGGAGACATTGGACTAAGAAATTCAACAACTATAAGTGACAGATCAAGTATTGGGCAACTTTGGCATTTAGAAGTAAACCCGCATTTTTAATACAAGACTGTAAACTTAAAAGGACCAGGACTTCAATTACCAAGGCTGGAACCTAGGAATTTGATCACACGTCACAGAAATTAAACAAAAGTTTTCCTAGGCCAGTGATATCGCAGAACACCCGCCATCAGAGGAATTAACTACAATTTCCCAGACCAAGTCATAGAGGAATTAAACAAACGTTTTCACAGGACAGTGATTTCGCAGAACACCCGCCGTCAAAGGAATTAACTCTAATTTCCGGACCTAAGTGATTTCGAAGCATCTAATACAGAGCTGTGTCCAGTCTAAATCTGTGCAAGGAGATTGTGTATTCCCAAAAATTTTGGGTAAGTGTAAACAATTTATTTACTAATATAAATTTTACAGGTTTCTTGCTAAGTGGTTATGTATGAGGCTGGCAACCTCAACATATGAAAACAGTATATGCATGAACCACTACTGCAAGAACTGGTGATTGTTTCTGACTAGTGCGGAAAACCCGACAGCAGATATGACCCCAGACTCCGACTGGAGCAGTGATGAATGATGACTACATCATATGTACCTCAAGTGTAGAATATCATTTTGTGAGATTTATGTAACTTGTTAATGTTAATTCAGGCACAAATCATATTCTCACTGTCCAGACACATGTTACCCGTTAATTCTCAGAGTAATATTGGTGAATTTTAACCATCTTCTCGGAGTTGTGTTGTGCGTGCTCGAAAATTAAATTCTTCTGAGAGTTTAACATTGGTGGGCGGACAACGGGAACGTGAGCCTGTTAGGGTGCTCCAAACAAATGTACTTAGCAGAGGGCATTTGTTTTTCTATTTTTCTAAAGTTCGTGGTTACAAGCCAGCAGACGATTTGTGGAACTAACGCCGCTATTGTGAGAGAAAAGCATCCACCCTAACCGCCTACAGTGGAAGAGAGTGTGGAGAAGGCTTTCGTCATATAAAATTGATAAACCGCAGCTGCATTACTCAGCTAGAGTTACGTTTCTTGTAAAATAAGCGAAAGCAACGGACTTTTGATAAATCCTCACCTACGTCTCCGTGACGAAAACTTATATCTAAATTTCACCAATCTTTCCATATTTGTTTTAACTGTTAAAGACTAATTCGTTATTAAAATTGTTACATGTTGTTCTAATACTAAATAATCATAGTCGCTTCAGTTTTATATGTATGAAAGCAAACGTATGAGCCAGAATATTTAACATATATAGATAAATACCTAGACATATATTTACCTCCAAACAGAACTATACTTTATAAGAGGGATGTCGTTGGATTGCACCAACTCGGGGCTTGAACACGCTAAACCGTTGCTTAAATCCTTCACAAAAGGCGACGGACCAGATATAATGCGTTAACAATTGTTCAGCCCAATGCAACATTGTTCGTGACTTTTGGAAATATCTTGTGAACCCTCCCTTAAGGTAGAAGTGTCATTAATCTTCTTTCTACATCTCTGCCAAGAGTAATCTTGCGTGCAGGTAGATACCTTGGAAGCCAATATTAGATACTCTTGAGTTTTGGTCACTTTTGGACCACTACTGCAAAGCAGGGGAGGCAATCCGTGACAGTTGTAATGCTATCAACAGGTCTCCTCAATGTGTGTCCTATCGATCGCCAGTCTTCTTCTCAACTCTTGCTCCACTGGCACTTGTGTGATTCTTGTCATCAATTCCACATTTGTGACTTTGTCATTCCATTTCACTTCTTCTGTTCTACGCAAGCACCCGTTTATAAAAGTCTCTAGCTTTTTGGTTGTTGTTTTTGTTGCTCTCCATGTCTCAGAGCCATACAATAGGACTGACTTGACATTTGAGTTGAAGATTCTTATTTTCGTGTTGGACTTGATTTCTCTTGTTCTCCATGTTTCCCAATCCAATGAAAGCTCCTCTTACTTTTTGTATTCTTATTTTGATATCGTTGTCTGTCCCTCTAACTCTGTCTATATTACTGCCAAGTGTATTATTGAATTAATTTAGATGTCTCAGCGGAGACCGTACGGAGCATCGTGTATTAATAATTATTAACCAGTCGTTTTGTGGACTGAGAAATTCTATGGACAAGCTAGGGCTTAGGTGTGTTACCAGGGCCCGAAAGGGAAGCAAAGAATAGTAACACTGTTCTATACCAAGCATGTCGTAGAAAACGACTACGAAGGTTGGGCATGGGGCTGGTTACCCCATCCTGTAAAAAATGTTAAACCACAAAAACTTCAACAAACATGGATAAGTCAATTAAGGAAAATAAAACTCAGCCATCCAAGACAGGGGAAGGTTCTCTCGCAAGAAGGCGTATGATGCAACACAGAGAAAGTCGAAAGGAGTCTGTGTTACCGACTAACCTTCTTTCTTCTGGGAGAACCTCCATATTTGGCACCTGGAATGTTTGGACATTGAACGAACAAGGGAAAACGGCACAGGTAGCAGCAGAAATGATGGCATATAAGATCGATGTCCTGGGACATCCTGGGATAGTATGAAACAAAGTGGAAGGGGGTAGACAGGAAGATACTTAGCACATGTGAATTTGTGCTGTCCTCGGGACATGAAAACGAAAGTTCATACCACAATGTTATCTAAAGAAGCACAGAAAGCACTCATTGAATGGGAAGCCGTGGGACCCAGAATCATAACAGCTACTTTCAAAACAGCTAAAAAGAAAATAAACGTAAACGTCATCCAGTGTTATGCACCAACCAATGACAAAGAAGAGTCTGTGAAAGAAGCATTTTATACTAGACTGCAAAATATTATGGATAAAATAAAGTGAAGAGGCATCACAAATTTGATGGGTGACCTGAATGCAAAGAAGGGTACAGATAACACCGGCTTTGAAGAAATCATGGGAAAACATGGGCTATGATTAATGAATGAAAATGGGGAACTATTCACAAACTTCTGTGCTTCAAATCAACTGTCTATAGGAGGAAACATGTTTTCACATAAGAGAATACACATGGCAACATGGATATCACTAGACCATAGAACTGAAAATCAGATTGATCATACAAGGATATGCATAAACAAGAAGTTTAGATCATCATTGCAGTATGTAAAGGAATATAGAGAAGCTGATGTGGCATCAGAACACTATCTTCTGATAGCCAAAGTAAAATTGAAACTCAAGAGATATGCAGCAATGTATAGTTATAGACAATAATTTAACGTAGGACATCTAAGAAATCAAGAAACAAGAGACAAATTTACGGTCACAATATCCAACAAATACCAAGTGCTCCAACAGCTGGAAGATGTAGTGAATACAGAAGACCACTGGCAGCTAATCAAAACTATATGGAATGAGACATATGAAGAAATACTGAAGAAAAGGGAACGACAGCAAATAGCGTGGATAACAACACAAACCATCAATTTTTTTTTTTTTTTTTTTTTTTTTTTTTTTTTCGTACGCCCGCTAATACTCGAGGCGAAATCTCAGGTTATTTTTAATGTCTAACCTGACATTGATTTTACGTGAGTATCCCTTTTTTTCTTGTACAGAGACAGGTGTCCCTCGCCATTCAGGCAGATACTCGCCGATTTCGGAGGTACCCATTAGAGCTGGGTCGGCTCAGGAGCCGCCAATCCCTGGTCGACGACACTCCTTCAAATGTCGTCGCCAGGCCTCGAGTTAATCCAGTCCAAATCCCGGTCGACGAAAAATCCTCAAATGCCGTCGCCCGGGTTTGATCCTGAATCACCCGGTCGCCAGAGCGGTGTTGTAACCACTACGCTAGCGCGGCTCCCACAAACCATCAATGAGATAAAAGACAGAAAAAAAAACAAAAAAGCAGATTTAAATAGAAGCAAAATAAGAAGTTCCAAAGCCATGGCTCAAGAAGTGTACACAGAAACAAACAAAGAAGGAGCCTCAAAAGAGACAATAGAAAATATATTGAGGAGTTGTCAAGAGAGGCAGAAGATGCTGCAGCGAAAGGAAATATGAGAGAACTGTGTAACAACACAAAGAAGCTAACAGGGAAATACAAGCAAGCAAGTTGTCTCATAAAAGACAAGAATGGAAAACCGCTTAGCAATATACAAGAGCAAATGAAGAGGTGGACGGAATATTTTGAGGACTGTCTCAATAGACCAGACATAACAATTCCTGTACAGACCATATAGCTACTTTGAGAATAATAGTTGAACAAAGCCTGGAATGGAATTCACCACTATACATTGGATTTGTGGACTACGAAAAGGCATTTGACAGTGTAGACAGAGAATCACTTTGGAAATTGATGAGGCACTATGGAGTTCACCTGAAGATCATTAATTTAATACTTATGAAGACATGACATGCAGAGTTCTTTTGTCGGTGGTTACCCGCATATACGTTTTTGACTGGGCCATCGCATATCTGGGTCTAATCGACAGCAATCCGAGCATGTATCTCATTGTCACAATGGGGGTATAACGTGTACAGCCAATATTTACATATGTACATCCTGTAGGTCAAATGCGAAACCCACCGTTTCTCTTTTACCCTGGAATCCCTCGTACACATCATATGCAAACGTTCCAGCGTAAAATGTACATGCTGTTTTCGTAGGCCTAAAGCTACACAGGGTATCAGGATGGATGTGTGCATTTTCGAGGTGGCTCATTACTTGTCTTGCAACTATCTTTTCAAGTAATTTACCATAGACATTCTGTAGTGTGATAATTCGATAGCTATTGAGCAGTGTGGGGTCTTTGCCAGGTTTAGGAAGTGGCCGAATGTAACTGTGTAGCCAATCCTCTGGCACCTCAACATTCTAGTATTAAAATCGCTCACCATATTTATAATGGCTGTGTCGTAATGTGATGTTATTGTACACCATCAGGACCTGGAGTAGTGTTTCTGTTGGCTTTCAATGTATACACCACGTCCTCTTCAGAAATGAGATCGAAGTATATCTGGCTCTTATGCATTTTCCAGCACACTGTCCTTTATTTTCAGGTGGGCACTTTTGTCCCCGTTTTCCGTTTGTTCCACATATCGATTGAATAATGCTCTTTCTTTCTCTTCGTCTGTCTTCAGGCTTAGTTCTGTAGAGCTTTTGATATTACGGATGGAATGACTTGCACTTTTCCTATTCATTCTTTGATGTGACAAGAATTTCTGTAGGCTTTTTTCCATGCCCACCTGTGTAACAAATTCCTCCCACACTTTATCATTGGCCTCCCTTGCCAAGCTGTTGAATCTATTAACGTCTCTTTGCTTTTTCTCTCTCGTTTCTTCAACCTCTCTGTAACGGAATTTGCCTCCCCCTGCTTTGCAGTAGTGGTCCGGCAGTGGCCAAAACTCAAGAGTATCTAATATGGGTCTTCAAAGGTGTCTACCTTCGCATACGATTACTCTTGGCAGAGTAGTAGATAGAAGGATAATGATGCTTCTATCTCAAGGTAGTTTTCATAATATATTTCAGAAGTCAAGAACAATGCTGCGTTGGGCAGGGCAATTGTTAACTTATATCTGATATGCCGCCTTTTATGAAGAATTAAGCAATTATTAATTTCAGCTCGTTCAAGCCCCACCATGATTTACTCACTGGAATTCTTATTAGTCTGGTATAGCTCTGTTTAAAGTGTTTTAGTAAATTGACTGAGTCAAACATGCAGTACATTCAAAATGACTAAATCGACGTTAAATTTGTATATTTACAAATAACAGATTTAATAATCATTTAGGTTTAACAAGGTTTTAAACAAACTGAATAATTATTTATCAGAAAAATTATCATCACTGTTATGTAATGGAAGTTTGTAAAGGAGGTCATTTGACAGCTTTTATGTGTTACTTAGATGTCAGTGACGGATCTGCTCCTTCTGATGTTTTGGTTCTTGGTAGACTGGATCGCTGATCACGCTCGTCGCTGGTCAAGGTTATAGGGCGCAGAACGTTCCCAGAAGTGTCAGGGAGTGTCTACGAAGTTTGTCCCTCGTCTTAAGTCCCGTCTGATGATGGTATCTAGCTTCGACTACAGGCCACTTGTACCCTTCGTGTTCCAGAGATAGTACCCTCAGCTGGTACTACCAACTAGTATGGCAAAAGAAGAGACACAAATACCCACTGAGTATCGAGTTTCCCGACACAAGCTTATGTGTCCCTATCTTCCTATTCCACCATCCTTTCTACCTCAAACTTTACCCTCGATGAGAATTAAGCTTAATCCCTCTGGAGAAAACTTTCTTTACATTTAAATTGAATAGCTTTATAGTTACTTTACATTTAAATTAAAAGGTTAGTAGTATAGATAGAATATGTTTACATTTACATCTACGTTGGTTGAAAAATGTTCACAATATAGATTCAATATGTTTTCATTCACATCTACACCGGCTGAAAAGCTTGAAAACTTTTATTATTTTTAAAGTGAATATGTTTACATAGACATTTACACTGGTTTGTAATTGTAGATATTATAATTAGAATGTACATCATTTATTTCAATTTTCATAAATTAATATTCACATGACATTATATACATACCACATGTTAGTAATGAAAAATATAGAATGTAAAATGTACACCTTACGCCAATCTTGGCTCACAGACTGTTTGCTCAGAGATGTAGCTTAAGGCACTAGCAGATGCTTTTTTCACGTGTTCTTGGGGGTCGTTACTTTAACAATAAATTCCCACTTGACTGTGTTTTCAGTTTCCTCAGATCTCGGTTTTCCTTATTAAAATGATAGAGTTTTCCTGGACTGTTTTAGTCCTTCAGAATACTTCAACAAACGTCCGGTCGGATAAGCAGAATTCTGATTCTAACTCCGGCAGTCTGGTGGTCGCCTTGGCAAGCGATTCTCACAGTGAACTAGACTTGCTAAAAATGTCAGATTATATTGCAAGTTGTCGTCCCCCGCCTTGTTTGCCACAATTTTAGGTGGCGCCTATTCAGGGATTATGTTGTTCTTCTTTTAGAATGCCCGCCAATCGTTTCAAAAGCTGCATATATTTAGGTGGGGTAAATCAAAAATATTTCCGCCTGAAATTCTGTGCGTGATGAAAAAGGTCACGTCTCCTGGACAGGAAATGATGATGTCATTTATGTCTGTCCAACATGTGTCGCACAGACAAGTAATCTCTTTATCCGTCGCTTGTGCACACAACATCCGTCTCTTTACCATCTTGGCAGGTGCGACACGTTCGCCTTATCAATGCTTAACCAAAGTCGCTGGGGCGATTTTAGTTTTTAATCTGTAGTCTGACGTCGGCCACACCCGAGATTAACCAACATGGTTGTCGGTTAATATTATCTCATCCATTCCTTTCCCAGCAGGGAGGAACGGGTAACCAAACAGACATGACGACTTATCATTGAGAGGAGTGTAAGAATGTTTAAAAATACAAAATATCTGCTACATTGCAGAGAAAGAAAAAGGGTGCCGACCACTGAAAAGCACGTAATAAAATCAGTACAACTGTCACAGGATACGGCCGTAGTGGACAAGAGAGCGACCCACAAATTATGTGACACTCTCCCTCATTCATTATTCTTCTGTTTTATGCTTTACGCCATTCCTTTGTTGCTCTTTCGTTTTCTATGCATGGTTCTTCTGCTGTCGTATTCCACCAGGGAGGTTGGGTGAAAGGTGTTCTCGCTGTCTTTTGTTTGGCATGTTGACGCAATCTGTGTAAAGGGTAGTTACAGTCGAGTGGGCCTGTAGGATACTTGAAGGTCTGTTTAGGTTTCCTGTGTCTAGTGGTCCTACCCTTTGCAATGAGTATGACGCAAGGTAGGTGATCATTTTCCTGTGCACCTAATACATCACAATGTGCCATGGTGGTGACAGCACTAAAGATGAATGCCAGATTTATGACATCATTTGTATCCCCAGGTTTAGTTGCCAGTCTAGATTGGCGTCCATCATTCAGGATTGTAAAAGTTAAGTAAAGTAATGCGTGGCTCAAAGCTATACCCTGCCTATTTTCCGGGATGTTCCCCAACTCCTTGGGTCTAGCATTGAAATCGCCTGCAATTAAACACCTTATGTTAGAATCTTCAGACAATTCTGCCAACAAATTTCAATCACTCTCTGCTGTAAGATGGTCGACATGAGCATATAAATTGTAGACACGCTACTCCTGACCGCCTATATTCACAGCAATCCCCTGAAATTCCGCATCCTCACTAGTTTGGGAACTTGTATCCAGCCACGTATGATGAAGCTCATGCGTCACACAAATATTGTACCAGAGAAAAACATGATGGCAGTGTTAACAATGGAAGAAATGGAATAGACAAAGAGGTCACTAACGAAATAGATGTCAACAGGAAACGATGGGATGACCATTTAAGTGTTAATAAGTGCGGGCACAAAGGCAACAAAAAAGCTTCTGGTCGTCCTAAACTGCTGCTTGAAAAGAGAAATTGTACTGCAGGCAAGGAAGGAAGTCATACTGATATTTGTTTCTAAGAAAGACAAAGACCGGCAGAACCGAATGGCTACAGACCAATCAGTTGACTTAGCCGTGTAGGTAAACTGATGGAGAGCATGATTAATACCAGACTGATGTAACACCTGGAAGAAAAACACATTCTAACGTCACAAGCATGAGTCAACTAACATAGATCTACTGAAGATCAGATCACATGTATATCTCAGGAAATTGAAGATGCCTACCAAGTGAAAAAGCATACGGTGGTAGTTTGGGTAGATTTGATTAAAGAGGGATTTAAAGTCAAGCTAAGCTGCAAAGAAGTGTAGTGTGTCGGAGAATGTACACATGGATTGATCACTACCTTGAAACTAGAACCCCCATAGTACAGCTACAAGGACAGACTAGTAAGAAGTTTATATTGGAGCAGGTTATCACCTTTCGCCTCTACTGTTCCTTGCAAACATAAATGGCATAACAGACAACATTCCAAGAAGAACACAAAACGCTTCATCTGCAGATGACTTAACCCTATGGATCTCTGAAGAGACGGCAAGCAGTCGGATGCAGCAAGCGGTGACATCGCTTCATAGCTAATGAAGATAAATGAAGGAAAAACAGCAAACACAGTGTTCTCCCTCTCAAACAAACCACAGAGCCACAAGCTAGTTCTAAATAGGAAGAATTTGCGCCAGGATTAAAATCCGAACTACCTAGGCTCTACCTTTAATTGTTGTTTGACTTGGAAAAACTAGACTGAAAGAAACCGGATAAGTGCAAGGCAAAGAATGGTAGTCATGAAAATACTTGCTGGAACAGCCCGAAGAACAGATGAAAGTGTACTAAAGAAGTTGTATACAAGGCGAATGAGACTATTCCTAGAATATGGCATTGCAGCATGAGCAACAGCAGCTTAGTCAAATTTCGATACAAATTAATAGACTCCAAAACCAAACAATGAGAATCATAACAGGAGGCATGAAGACAACACCTATTAAAGAATTAGAAAATGTTACATACCTTCAACCAGTAGCTGTTGACGAGATAGAAGGGCGTAGAAAAAAGCCAAGAAATTTAAGGAGATCCAATGTACCATAGCATAAATGGTCTTGAAAGGGGAAGACTCAAGCGAAGCAACTTTGTAGAGTGAACCAAAGCAAATGTGAGAGCAGATCCCTGTAGCGGGAGGTTATTTAAAATTATTTATTATGTAAGAGTATGCCAGTAAAGAGTTCTGATCTTACAATTAATACCCAGTCTTAGAAATAAGCACTGATGTATTGTTATCATAAAATTAGTCGGACTGTGAAAACCCTGGCCCAATTGGTAAGAAGTAGTACCAGGATTTAAGGTGTCTCCTCCCTGTGACTATCTTATGATTACTTATATTCTAGGGGATAAGTAAAATGTACATTCACTGAACCCACAAAATGGAAGAAGTGAATAAATCCTTAGGTACAGTTAAAATAGTTTAATAATTACACTAAAATTCTATTTCTACTAGTTGGGAAAGAGTATACACATATCTATAAAAATATTCACACAATTACTATTATTGTCTGTTTAGTCTTCAAGATCTTAAATAATAAAGTTACTGAAATCACTGTTAATAGTCCTTTGAATTTAAGGATAGCTGTCATCAGTTGACTGAGTTTCTGTATGGTTAATTATTGTTTTCAACTATTGGCTGTTTCACATGTATAGGTGGTCAGTGTCAAACAGGACACTTATCTTTCCAACTTGATACTGCTGAAACTGAACTGTCCTTTGCTGATATCAGACTTGGTAGGCCCAACAGTAGGGATGCCAATGACCAGTTGAAGCTCACTCTTTGGGGTCCTGCACTTTTGTGGGATTGCCTCTGATGAACGACACAGGCTTCTGATACTGGACAGTCTGGTTTGAGTTATTTCATGGAACCTGCAACATATCAGCCTTGGCTAGTATCTGGCTAGACTTGTAGCTGACTAGCACAGATGTCAGACCAGTCAGTCATCAGATGTCACCGTTATACAATCATAGTAAGTAAGGACATCATTTCAGTGATATAGCCTTAATATTAACATTTCAATTAAGTGTAACTGACTAGCACATAAGTCAGACAAGTCAGTCATCAGGTGTCAAAGTTATACAGTCATAGCAAGTAACATCATTTCAATGATACAGAACTAATATTAACATATCCGTAATAAACATCATCTGGTTTACTCTGCTCCTATACATCCTTTTCTGATCCATAACTTGATCCTTCCAAATCATATCAAGTACAAATTAAAATACTGATGCTATCTTAGCAACTACCCAAAATTAATACATAAAATAAAGTGAGTGACCACGTGATCAGGTTGCTTTCTACTGAAACTGGCTGTAGAACACTCCAGTTTACCAGCTGTAAATGGGTACAATGTTGTGCGCTTGAACTAGGGAAGGCAAAGGCAGCGAGGAAGGGGACTAGTCACCTTAACCTCGTACTGGGATCTTCCATGATGAAGTTTCTAACACTTCATTTCCCTATGACAATCTCTGCCATGGGACTGCCGTTATCTTCGTAAGCGATAAAGCAATATGATAAATATATCTTCATTAGGCTGTGGGGCTATTTGTGATTAATTTTTGTACAAACAACAATCATCCACAATGCACATGTTTAGATCCTATTAAAAATACGATACATTATATCAATGACTATTATACAGGCATATTTTGTGAATTCTATATGAACCTGAAATAACAAATATTATACACGGTAGTTATCATAATTTCGCTTACCCTCAGACTTCAGATACTGGACTTAAAAATGTTTCTGGCGATCCGCTCACAATTCATGGGTAGTGGCGAAACTCTGCCTCCAGTCTGTCTCAAACCTCTTTCGTTGTCTGTGTCTCAGTTTACGGATACGCTATTTATACGCATAGCGCGGACGTATCGGAGGGTACCGACGTCACAGCTTAAACCTAAGCCTGAAAAATCCTTCCCGAACAGTGATTTCGGCCGATCTGTGCGTCGACTGAAATTTTGCCTTTCTCATTCTCGGCATATATAATATCCATATTGTTCCATCTTATCTAGTTTTATACAGTTGATAATTCTCTATCTTCCTATCCATGTAATTTCCCAAACTGTTATTTGTTGATTTTAATATTTAGAACAGAAGTGGGTTTACATGCTTTTCCGCGTAACTGTGGGCAGCCGAAATACGCATATATCTCCGTAAATGAGAACTTCCTACCGTTCCTTCTTATATGCAGTTATACAAAATCCTTCCCTGTACTGAAATGTAAAATCCTTTTCATACTGATTCCCTTCTCCTTTTATTTATCCTTGGCGATTTCCTCTGTCTGATACACATTTCGCTGATACGCCGCCATTTTGAAAGCGGTCAATCGATCGTTGACGGGTTTATAAATCTAACTGAACACGTCTGCAATGACTCGCGCGTTTGCAATGACTTGAAACCAATTGCGACATAGCTCCCCCATATTTTAAGCTGGATGATATCTAGCTTAACTATTGGGTACAAGCCAATTGCAAATCGACCATTCCAAAGTCAGTTTTACTTCCTTCTATCTTGCTCCAACTCTGTGGGATGGCGACTGAGAAAATCTGCGCCCACATTCTGTTTTCCAAGAATATATTCAATAGTGAAGGAGTATGGCTGAATCAATAATGACCATCTTAGTAAGCGAGTATTTGCATGACGTGATGAGGCCAAAAATGACAGGGGTTGATGATCGCACTGGACCACAAATGGCTTGCCATACAAATAGGGTTGAAACTTATTGATGGCCCACACCAATGCTAAACATTCCCTCTCTATAGTAGAGTAATTCTTTTCTGCCGCGTTCAACTTGCGGCTGGCATAAGCAACAGGAAACAGTTCCTCATTCTGGGTCTGAGATTTTTGCAAAAGCGCTGCCCCAATTCCTACATTGCTTGCATCAGTCCGTACTATAAACTCTTGCGAAATATCTGGTAACTTCAGAATAGGCCTACTAGTGAGTCTATGCTTCAATTCTGAATATGCATGCTCACACTCTGCCGTCCACTTTATTGTGTCAGGTTTTCCTTTCTTTGTCAGATCCGTCAAAGGTGCACATAAGGTGTTGAAGTCTTTGATGTACTTTTGATAGAATCCTCCTAAGGATACGAACGACCTCACATCTTTTTTTGTCTGTGGTCTAGGTGCATTCCTTAACTTTTCTATATTTTTGGGATCAGGAGACATGTTTCCATGACAAATTGTATGCCCCAAAAATTCTAATTCCTGACATCCGATTACACACTTTGTTGGACGAGCAGTCAAACCTGCCTCTCTGAGTCTACCCAGTAACATTGATAGAGAATGTAGATGATCCTCAAATGTTTCCGTGGCTATGAGAATGTCATCCATAAAGTTGGTGATGTTAGAGTTGTTCAAGGGTTCCAGCAATTTCCTCATCATCCTTGAAAATACGCTGGGAGCGTTTTTCAACCCGAATGGTAGTACATTAAATTCGTAGTGACCATCCAAAGTGCTAAAAGCCAGCATGTGTCGGATCTCGGGTTTGACAGGAATCTGGTAATATCCCTTACTTAAATCGACCTTAGAGAAATATTTCGCAGTACTTAGCTTCGAGAACAGCTGAGTGGTATCCGGTAATCGATCAGCTTGGGTTTCCGTGATCGCATTTAATCTCCGGTAATCAATACAGAGTCGGTGTTCTCCACTTGGTTTTCTCAACAGTACAACACTTGAACTGTAAGGTGATTCTGACTTGGAGATGATTTGTTCTTGCAACAAATAATCAATTTCCTCATTCAATGCCTGTGCCTTGGCATATGGTATAGGTTAGGTCTTCATGCAGATAGGTGTTGGATCGATGACCTTCATATCATATGTCAATAAGTTGGTGCATCCTGGTTTATCAGTTAACACATCTGCATGTGTTTTTAAAACTTCTTTAACTTGCTCCCTCTGTTCCTGAGATAACTGAGTACTAATTTTGACTTGTTCATATGTCTCAGTCGGCCTCAATGGATACTCTATTGAGGTTAGTGGTTCATGCTTCATTTCAGTTGCGATGACCAGAGTCATCATATGGGCTACCTCCGTTGATGTCCTGTCATAATATTTCTTTAACAGATTGACATGGTACACCTTTTCTTTGCCCTTCTTGTCAATCTTGTAATTAGTCCTAGATAATTTCTCTAGCACTTTATATGGACCCTGCCAACCGATCTGCAGTTTGTTGTTACTGCTGGGTAATAAAAGAAGCACTTTTTCTCCAACAGCAAGTTCCCTATCCTTGGCTTTCTTGTTATAGTATTCAGTATGCTTCTTTCTGGCTCTGTGAAGGGTGTCATTAGCCAGTTTCCAGCCCGCTTTCAGTCGAGACGTCAACTCATTTACATACTGAATTGATGAGGTGACACTTTCCTCTGCCTTCTCATCTGTCCAAGTCCGCAGCAATGCTTCCAGTGGACCTTTTACAGGCCGACCAAACAACAATGTGGCCGGTGCCATTCCTGTGGAATTGTGTGGGACTTCCCGGTATGCGAATAATGCAGCAGGTAAGTATACATCCCATGTTTCAGGTTTTTCACTTGCCAGCTTCCTGAGAATAGAAATGAGCGTACCATTGAACCGCTCGACTTGACCATTTCTTTGTGGGTGATAGGGAGAGCAATGATAATGTCTGGCTTGAAAAATCCTGAACACTTCTTGGGTTAGCTTTCCCTTGAACTGAGACCCATTGTCCGTCAATATTTGGTGTGGGAAGCCTAACCGGGTGAATATTGTCAACAATGCCTCTGCCACATGCTTAGAATCTATAGATGCCATGGCTACGGCCTCTCCCCACATAGAGCATGTATCAACCAGAGTTAGGATATAACTATTTCTTCTCTTCGTTCTAGTGAGGGGTCCAACAATATCCACTGCAACTCTCTCGAATGGAGTACCCATGATTGGCATTTCTCCTAGAGTTGCTGGTGCAGTCCCATGCTTGGGGGCTACACGTTGACACTCTGGACAAGATTTCACATATCGTTTGATATCTTCCGTGATCCCTGGCCAGTAATAGTGACAAGCTATCCGTTGACTTGTGGCACCAATTCCCATGTGTCCACTAAATGGAATAGCATGTGCGAGCTCCATAACTTTCTCCCTGTATGACTTTGGTACTACCAGCTGTCCATGTCCTTGAGGTCCTGTACCAGCTTTTCTATACAGTAGTCCATTTTTCATATACAAGTCTCCTTTTTCTGGAGGGTTATGGGCCTTTGGCCATTTGCCAAAACAAGACTTCAATGTGTCATCTTCTGATTGAGCCTGTTTCATCTGCTCTGGCTGAGTATTGTTAGGATTTTCCTCCTCGTTTTTGGTGCTCGACCTGGTCTGGACTGCTGCCAGGACAACAGGTTTTACTGGGTCACCCAAAAATACATACCTACACCCCAATATCAGCGGGTATATAGGGTCGTCTATCACTGCGGCTGTTATCACTCCTTCCACGTAGCGAGATTTCACATTGATCCTAGCTATAGGAAGTGTCATGGTTGCTGTTCCCTTAGTTGCCCCTTGTATTTCCACGGTTTCTGTGGTAATTTGATCAGTGTGCACTAGGGTTGAACTCACAACTGAGTCGAAATCCAGGCCGGTATCATATAAGCACATGACTCGATTTCGGTTCACGGTTACGAGCTCACTCACAGGGGGATGACGGAGGCTATTCTGACTCCCTGTCAGTTCCATCATATCTGTCCTATTCCCTGTTGCTAAACATGCAGCGTGATGAGGGGTTTTCCTTCTACAATCTACAGTGTTGTGGTTGCTCATCTTACAAAATTTGCACCACTTATCTCCCTGTTTATAGGGTTTCTTTTCCTGAGTCTGAGGGTTCTTGTCCTTATTATCAAATCTTGGCTTATTTATGTATGGATGATCCTTCTGGTCAAACTAGGTATTCTGCGGTGGTGGCTTATATCCTTCTACCTGCTTCCTTTTTGTTCCTACCAACTCAGCTTGAGCTGCTTGGTATCTCTCTGCACATTTCAAAATGTCTTCCAGCCTCTCTGCTCCTTGTTCCATAAGGAATTTCCTCATTTCTTGAGACATGGAATCTTTCACTTGCTCTAACATAACCATTTCTTTCAGATCCTCGTAGGTTTTCTGATACTTACCTAAACTACTCCATTTCAACAAATACGTTTCTAGCCTAGCTGAGAACTGGTTATATGTTTCTCCAGGTAGAGGTTTAGAAGTTCTAAATTTCTTCCTATATGCCTCCGAGTTCTTTTCATACCGGATCAGTAAGGCTTGCTTTAGTATTTCATAATTTTCCTGATCTTCTTTGGGGAGTTTCAGAAACACATCATATGCAATACCTCTCAATCCCTGAGATAACTTTAAACTCCATTTCTCCTTTTCCAGTCCATATGTAGAGGCTAGCCTTTCATACCTATCCAGTTACGACTCGATTGCGTCCTCCTTTTCAACAAATGGATCTAGGTGGAAACTCATGGCTCCATTTGCCGTGTTCTGAAAAGAGCTATTCGCAGAATGAGGTGAGCTATTACCATGGGTGATAGTCCCAGCCTGAAGTTCACGATCAAGCTGTCTCATTTTCAGCTCATGGTCTCTCTCTGCTTGTAACCTCCTTTCTTCTCTCTCAGCTTCTAATTTCTTGGCTTCTCTCTCTGCATCCAATTTCTTGGCTTCTCTCTCTGCTTCTAATTCTAATTTCTTGGCTTCTCTCTCTGCTTCTAATTTCTTGGCTTCTCTCTCTGCTTCTAATTGCTTTGCTTCTCTCTCGGTGTACTTTTCACATTCCATCGTGACATACCGGATCAGAGCGTCACCATCCATGCCAAGCTCTTTTCCCACCTGCAGTGTAGCAGACCTAAATTTGACCAAGTCAGCCATGATGTATCTGTAGTCTAGTAGGGCAAGCGATCTTACTCAAACTAATTTACTACAATATAATTAACTTAGTTAAAATTAAAGTTAATTAAACTGACTTCACCATATATGAAACAGCTTTCTTTATCTGTACTCAATGGTACTCCTAAAAATATAATTATTTCCTACTATGTTACTCTTTCCGAAAAATTTTACAAAACAAAATTTTCTACACAGCATAAATAGAAAGTTGGCTCAGGAATATCAAAGATATACCCGCAGACGAGCCCCCCACTGTAGCGGGAGGTTATTTAAAATTATTTATTATGTAAGAGTATGCCAGTAAAGAGTTCTGATCTTACAATTAATACCCAGTCTTAGAAATAAGCACTGGTGTATTGTTATCATAAAAATAGTCAGACTGTGAAAACCCTGGCCCAGTTGGTAAGAAGTAGTACCAGGATTTAAGGTGTCTCCTCCCTGTGACTATCTTATGATTACTTATATTCTAGGGGATAAGTAAAATGTACATTCACTGAACCCACAAAATGGAAGAAGTGAATAAATCCTTAAGTACAGTTAAAATACTTTAACAATTACACTAAAATTCTATTTCTACTAGTTGGGAAAGAGTATACACATATCTATAAAAATATTCACACAATTACTATTATTGTCTGTTTAGTCTTCAAGATCTTAAATAATAAAGTTACTGAAATCACTGTTATTAGTCCTTTGAATTTAAGGATAGCTGTCATCAGTTGACTGAGTTTCTGTATGGTTAATTATTGTTTTCAACTATTGGCTGTTTCACATGTATAGGTGGTCAGTGTCGAACAGAACACTTATCTTTCCAACTTGATACTGCTGAAACTGAACTGTCCTTTGCTGATATCAGACTTGGTAGGCCCAACAGTAGGGATGCCAATGACCAGTTGAAGTTCACACTTTGGGGTCCTGCACTTTTGTGGGATTGCCTCTGATGAACGACACAGGCTTCTGATACTGGACAGTCTGGTTTGAGTTATTTCATGGAACCTGCAACATATCAGCCTTGGCTAGTATCTGGCTAGACTTGTAGCTGACTAGCACAGATGTCAGACCAGTCAGTCATCAGATGTCACCGTTATACAATCATAGCAAGTAACATCATTTCAATGATACAGAATTAATATTAACATATCCGTAATAAACATCATCTGGTTTACTCTGCTCCTATACATCCTTTTCTGATCCATAACTTGATCCTTCTAAATCCTATTAAGTACAAATTCAAATACTGATGCTATCTTAGCAACTACCCAAAATTAATACATAAAATAAAGTGAGTGACCACGTGATCAGGTTGCTTTCTACTGAAACTGGCTGTAGAACACTCCAGTTTACCAGCTGTAAATGGGTACAAAGTTGTGCGCTTGAACTAGGGAAGGCAAAGGCAGCGAGGAAGGGGACTAGTCACCTTAACCTCGTACTGGGATCTTCCATGATGAAGTTTCTAACACTTCATTTCCCTATGACAATCTCTGCCATGGGACTGCCGTTATCTTCGTAAGCGATAAAGCAATATGATAAATATATCTTCATTAGGCTGTGGGGCTATTTGTGATTAATTTTTGTACAAACAACAATCATCCACAATGCACATGTTTAGATCCTATTAAAAATACGATACATTATATCAATGACTATTATACAGGCATATTTTGTGAATTCTATATGAACCTGAAATAACAAATATTATACACGGTAGTTATCATAATTTCGCTTACCCTCAGACTTCAGATACTGGACTTAAAAATGTTTCTGGCGATCCGCTCACAATTCATGGGTAGTGGCGAAACTCTGCCTCCAGTCTGTCTCAAACCTCTTTCGTTGTCTGTGTCTCAGTTTACGGATACGCTATTTATACGCATAGCGCGGACGTATCGGAGGGTACCGACGTCACAGCTTAAACCTAAGCCTGAAAAATCCTTCCCGAACAGTGATTTCGGCCGATCTGTGCGTCGACTGAAATTTTGCCTTTCTCATTCTCGGCATATATAATATCCATATTGTTCCATCTTATCTAGTTTTATACAGTTGATAATTCTCTATCTTCCTATCCATGTAATTTCCCAAACTGTTATTTGTTGATTTTAATATTTAGAACAGAAGTGGGTTTACATGCTTTTCCGCGTAACTGTGGGCAGCCGAAATACGCATATATCTCCGTAAATGAGAACTTCCTACCGTTCCTTCTTATATGCAGTTATACACAATCCTTCCCTGTACTGAAATGTAAAATCCTTTTCATACTGATTCCCTTCTGCTTTTATTTATCCTTGGCGATTTCCTCTGTCTGATACACATTTCGCTGATACGCCGCCATTTTGAAAGCGGTCAATCGATCGTTGACGGGTTTATAAATCTAACTGAACACGTCTGCAATGACTTGCGCGTTTGCAATGACTTGAAACCAATTGCGACAATCCCATACATGCGATATCAACAACTAAAGCCATCTACACTACACACAAGCTCCCAGCTTGGAAACAACAGCGCTTCCCCGAAATTATAGAAAACACTCCTGGCATTGATAGAAAGAACAGCCAGACTTTAACAATCAGAAGATCCATAACCACAACATACAAAGAGAAGCATTACCAACGCAACAACTGGACCCAAGCTTACACAGATAGATCTGCAACAGAAGATGGAGGTGGAGGAGTCTTTCTGAGCTTTGGCGATGGCACACACACAAGATGTCAGTCGAAACAGGAAAAATCTCAAGTAACTTCAGAGCAGAGGCAGAGGCCTTGAAAACTGCAGCAGAGGTCATAATGACAAAGGAAAGCAGGAATAGACAAGTTGCTTTCCTCACAGACGAACTCTCTGTAACTGCAATGCTAAAGAGCCATGCATGACCAAAAAGTAAAAGTCGACAAAACTGTGTCAGCGTTTCAAAAGAGTTGTAGAACAGTGGATCCCATCTCAGTGGATCCCTGGCAATGAAGAGGCTGACAGACTGGCAAAGGAGGATTAAGAATATTTAGTTCTTACAGAAATGTGCAACGATATATACAATACAGGATATATACCACACGACATGAAGACATCAGTTTTCATAACATTGCCCCAAAAAAACCAAATGCAACAGAATGTTCAGACTTCAGAACAATCAGCCTGATGAGTCATGCAATTAAGATACTGCTCAAAATCATACAGGAAAGAATAAAAAGTAAAGTAGACAGCGAAATCCAAGAAGAACAGTTTGGTTTTAGACGGAACAGTGGAACAAGAGAGGCAATATTTTGCCTAAGAATATTAGCAGAAATATATACAGAGGTCCAAAAAAGTATGTATATGTGCTTCATTGACTATAAGAAGGCTTTTGACAGAGTCCATCATGAGAGAATAATAGAATGCCTCAAAGACATAGGTATTGATGGAAAAGATATAAGAATACTCAGTAACCTTTATTGGGAGCAAACTGCCACAGTAAGATCGGGAAGGAATTATTCACCATACATAGACATAAAAAGAGGTGTCAGACAAGGTTGTGTGCTGTCCCCCTGCCTATTTAATTTATACACCGAAAAAATTTTCAAACAGATACAGGAAATACCAGGACTGAACATCAGTGGAAGGTCAATAAACAACCTTAGATATGCAGATGATACCGTGTTGTTAGCTGAAAGCGAACAGGCGTTACAAGAACTAGTGAAGCAAGTGAACAGTATAAGTCATGAATATGGACTCGACATTAATATTGAGAAAACAAAAATTATGATAATTAGCAAAACAGACGATAAACCCACATGATAGATAAGCGTAAATGGGAAAATCCTGGAACAAGTCAAGAGCTACGTATATCTTGGTCATATAATAACAGAAGATGGCAGATGTGAAACAGAAATCAAGAAGAGAATAGGAATGGCCAAAGCTACATTCAACAACATAAAAACATATACTGACATCCAAACAGTTATCTCACAAATTAAAACTGAGAATCATAAAGTGTTATATATATATATATATTCTGCATTTCTGTATGGTGCAGAAACATGGACGATGAATAAGCATTTGGAAGAAAGAATTGAGGCTCTTGAAATGTGGATATATAGAAGAATGGGGCGTATTTCATGGAAAGAGATGAAAACAAATAAGGAGGTCCTAGAAAATCTAGGTATGAAAAGAGAATTAATGAGGGAGGTCAAAGTTCGGTAGCTAAAATACTTTGGCCACATAGAAAGGCATAACAACTTGCAGAAGACCATAACAGAAGGGAGAGTTGAAGGCAAACGTGCAAGGGGAAGACAGCGCTATAAGTGGGAAGATAACATCAAGAGATGGACAGGAAAGAATCTATCAGAGTGCACCACCAAGACAAGAGACAGAAGACGTTGGAGATCTATTACAGCCAACCTTCGTTGTGGAGATGGCAACTGATGATGATGAGTTCTTACAAAGTATTATGACCAGTCCTAAACTATCGTTAAGTATTATGCGATGCTATTAGATGACAATGGTGCCTCATTTACTCGTACATTACGTTAGTTTCAGAGTTGGTAAGGCTCTTGGACATGGGATAACCTATAATTCAATGATCATTTTTTGTGTCATATTGCATTCATCTTGTATGTTAACTTTTAAATTTTGATGTCACTTGTAATACTGTTTAACTGAATAGCCTTCATACTGGCACACGGCTTTCTTGCATGAAAATGTATCCCTTCGTGGCCAGAGAAACGTGTATGTCACAGCGCAGTGCAGATGCTGAATTAAAGTTAATTGTAAAATGTAAAACATAGAGAAAGAACTCAGTAAAGAAGATGATAGCTATTCACGACGATTATATTACCATTTAATTATAAAACTGAAACTAAAATTAAAATACTGCTGTTAGGTTAGTTCGTACCAGTTAGAACATTGTAACCTGCACTCATGAGGCGTTCAGTGTAGCTGTCAAAGCGAAATTGATTGATGTCAGTTTTGTACTAAGTGACCTATGGGAAAGAGGAGATGCGGCGGTTCTAAAACAACAGGAGACACTTTTTGACTTTTGGATGATGCTTGTAGTTACAAGGAATTCACTTTGAAACATCGGAACATCGGATTGTGAGATTTGGCTTACGTGAGTGTCACGAATTTAATGTGAATCTCTGTCATATTTAGCAGAGTGGTCCGCCTCTGTCTTATCCTCTATTTTGTCTCCTCCAATTTTTCTTTAAAATAACTCCCACAAGCTCTATTTCTGGTGTTAGTCATGTCACTCTTACGTTGGACAGGCCAAAACTCCACCCCTTGCACGTTGCAGCGACACCAAGCTAAAAGGTCTTTTCATTCCTGCTATCTTGTGGATGGCGGCAGAGTTCCCTGAGTCTTTGATTCAGAGAGAAGCCGGACATACAGGAAATCGACCTTCGCCTTTCATGTGACCGAGCGCGTCTAGAACCGCGAACTCTGGTCGTTCGAATGATTGCCAGAGTGTCGCTACAGCTTACGCAACTCCTTTTTATCACAAGACGCCAGGGAGGCAACTTCCTGAGGTCCTTACGTCGCGATTACGTTACTCAAATGTACATGAGGACCGTCGCAGCCCACACCTGCAGACTTTATCTAACTATATAAGCTAGGCGTCACTAACACTTCTTCCTATTGTCTCCAGATACTTTTCAACGTTACAAAGTGGACTTTGTGCCAGATCCAGTTCTAGTTGTATTGTGTCTTCTTATTTGGTAAGTACACCCACTTACTCACTCACTGCCTTAGCATAGGCCGCCAGGATTTTAACTTGTATATGCAGAATAGATAAATATGGAACGTAAAATGTACACCTTACGCCAATCTTAGCTCACAGACTGTTTGCTCAGAGATGTAGCTTAAGGCACTAGAATATAGATCCCTTGTTACTTTGTTTCAATATATATATATATATATATATATATATATATATATATATATATATATATATATATATATATATATATATATATATATATATATATATATATATATATATATATATATATATATATATATATATATATATATATATATATATATATATATATATATATATATATGGTAGGTGTGTACTACCTTAAGTTTTTTCCAAAAAATTGCATTGCTATTTTGTTTGTAAACAGTGTGTGTTTTGATTTTAAAGAACTATTGTAGCCAGCTCAGTGGTGCATAAACTGAAGCTGAAATATAAGCATAAAATCTTGGTAACATCCTGCACAGGAACCACCCCGTTGGGGCTCACCCCCAAGGCATTGGCCAACAAATGCCAACAGATTGTTTTTTTTTGCCTCGCTCAACGCTGTCGGTATGTGGCCTCAGATGCAAATAGTGCTACCCCTATAGCAAGCTAACGTCTCGCGCAGCGGATTTTTAATCGATAAGAGAACGGGACTCATTTGTGTGCCTGGTGGAGAAAGGTTGCACGGGTTTTGTTTGTTGTGATTGAATAAGAGTGAAGAATTAGTTATGTTTATGCGTGTTATTAAAACGATATTGATCCGTTGTTTGTTCCACAGGGGCTAGTGGACCATTCCTGTACGTGCTTCCTGCACCACCCACTTACTACGGCACATATTGCCAGTTCCTGCACCACCCACTTACTACGGCACATACTGCCAGTTCCCGCACCACCCACTTACTACGGCACATATTGACATTTCCTGCACCACCCACTTACTACGGCACATACTGCCAGTTCCCGCAACACCCACTTACTACGGCACATACTGCCAGTTCCTGCACCGCCCACTTACTAGGGCACATACTGCCAGTTCCCGCACCACCCACTTACAACGGCACATACTGCCAGTTCCCGCACCACCCACTTACTACGGCACATATTGCCAGTTCCTGCACCACCCACTTACTACGGCACATACTGCCAGTTCGTGCATCACACGCTCACTACGGCACATACTGCTAGTTCTTCATCACTCACTTACTATGGAATATACTGCCAGACCCATTGGCACCCACTTACTACTGCATTTGCGGACAGGACACCATAGATCCTTGTTTATTAGATATACGCTATACTCATCTGGTTGATCCAAGTTCATCGCTAGCCATTACAGGAGGTGCGTCTTTGACCTCTCCCCCCATGGTTACTCGTTTCCATATAGACATCATTGTCAGATCAATCAGCGGGAGTCATTGACATCAAATTTTAAATCTCCTTCACCTGCTATTATCGCCACAAGCCAAAGGCCTTTGGAAGCATACTGATTTAGTACAAAGCTCCTACAGACAGAGCTTACCTCCATCGCCTTAGGACACCCAATAAATGGGGAAAGTATAGTTACTTCCTATTTAAGGAGTAATTAACGCGGGAATAACTACTAATATTGAGGACTTAGGTGGAATTCTACATTGATTTCCTTGCAAAAGAGGTGTTTACCAAGCAGGACTATTAACAACACAGGATCGGCCGTCTTCGCTCAGAGGACTGGGGGCTGACCCCTGATATTTAATTAGACACCTGTATTCAGGAGGTGTAGACTGTAAAATCAATTATTCTTTACCTGGATCACTCTTATTGTGATACCTCGCCAATTTTCTTTTGCTAGCGACCTTCGGTTTATTGTGTGTGTGTGTGTGTGTGTGTGTGTGTGTGTGTGTGTGTGTGTGTGTGTGTGTGTGTGTGTGTGTGTGTGTGTGTGTGGTCTATTCTTTTTGCATTTGTGATAAAATTAACCGTGATACAACGTTAAAATATCTCCAAAGATAAAATGTAGGGATAAAAATAATGCGTAAGCTACTAGAGGACATGATCGCCCAGGCCGCGGGTCACTACCCGCCATGGAAACTAACTTGCTAGACGTGAAGGCAAAACGTTTACCCTTGGGACGGGATGAGAACGGAGATCAAAAAGAAAATATGACTGAACACGTGCTTGAAACTAGCAAGGCTAAAAAGACGCAATTGGTGGGGAAAGGAAAAAAATTCACGTCCCCAAGTTGACACAAGGTAAAGAAATTGACAAAAGGGACCTTAGCTATTATACGCAACAGTTATTTCTTGGACGCTTTTGCGATACTTAGTCCTTTATTGAATTCAGCGGCAAACGCATTACAGAAGATGCTCGAACATATTTAAAAAAAAAAAAAAAACCAACCTTGAAAAGTAACTTTTTCTTAATAATAATGTTAGGAATATAAAACCAAGCTGGCCGGATGGCCCATCTTGAGCAGAGAAATAATATACTTTCATTTATACAGACGGATAGATAATAATGAAGATATTGACAAAAGACTGTGTTGTTCATATCAGCGAGCGACTGCATTGAAACAAAAACATGTCACTAATTTTCAAAAAATTGCGGCCTTGAGACTCAAGTGCTAAAATCTAGTTAGAATGAAAGAGAGGGGGCATTAGGGAAAGTTGTGGCTAAAAATAACTTTAAAGGCAAAATGGTGTAGGGGACGGCAGAGTTGGTTCAAAAAACAAGTGTGTTTTTTTTTTGTGAAACGCAAGTAGAGACAGACTGACCAACAGACAATAATACATACTTGACTGAGGTATGACTGAATTGACTTTTGGTAAGAGGTTTGAAATTTGAAAAGGAAAAAAGGCGGTGATTGGCCACAGATAAACATATTATCGGCGCTCAGACGTGCATCTTTGCCATTCATCATAAGTTGTCCAGTAGTAGACACAGTAATTCTTCAGTGGTGTGATTCCCAGAAGCTAATTGCAATATTTAGAGGGACGCCATACTAGAACTAGCAGCTCATCTGAGTTTTGCTAGCATATACTGTGTTCTCTATTCATAATTCTGGTAAGACTGAAAGTATTTCTTTGTATATTTTAATATTGTTTAATGTTTCGAGTGATTTGATACTGCCATATCATAATCTATCCCTTACAACAAGTAAGGATTCGCTCTAGATCCCCAGCCCCAGTTCAGGGTCTAGAGACAAACAAAATACATAAACGCCAGCAAGGATTATGAAGGGCGGATCAAGTGTTGAGATCAGTTGAACATATCACCTATCCTATTCAATGGCAGGAAGCTAATGAACATATTTCAGAATATGTAGTCTTGGGGAACTTATACTATGTGAAACCAACTTGGTAAGATGTGCTGTATGGTCAGAGAGATCTGACCCCGTCTATGTGGTGTTGTTGTGTAGTGTTGAGTGTAGAAGTGGCTCAGGGGGTAGAGTTCTGACACATGACCCAATACTTTTATTTCAGAACTGTGAGTTTTTTATTTGGCACCAAAGTGGTGTCAAATGCTGTGTGGTAAAATACCAGTGTGGACCCGTGCAGTCGAGTATTTTTGGGAGAGCAGCCTTAGATAGCCCCCAAGCACGGAGAGGTGGGGCCACCAGATTCCAGCACCAGAACTACTCAGTCAAAGATACGTGAGCGTCTGGCCTGCTGGACATTCACCAACTTATTTAATAACTAACACCAACTATATTCCCATCAACTAGAACATACCATGTTGGGAAATAAACTTGTATTCCTCCCATCAGTAAATGGACAATGTTTGGTAGTCATAGACTGGGAGTGATGAAGCCACTCCAACAGCACATCCATTAATCGTTCTCCCAGATAAATTACAAATATAAACAGTAGTAATATTAACTAGTCTTGTAAAATTCATATGTACACACCTTTCATTTATTATGCCATATATTCATGCATTTCATTCATAATTTCAAAACCTTTCATATGTTCTGACCAAAATAAAACCTTGGTTCAGAACAAATAAACTTAAAGAAAATTTAATATCAAAATTTTAAACAGTTTGAATTAGTTCAGTGTGTTATAAATTTTATTAATATTATTAGACTTATTAAATATCTGTGTGTGTGTTTGTATATACTAATACAACACCTTACATTCAGTACCCTAGATTTTTAACGTAGCCACATTCATTAGAAAAAAAAAGATATGTGTGAGGTCGTAAGTGGTAGCAAGCAGGGCCTGCTGTAAATTCAAAGCTACATTTATCTCAGGAGCCTTCACAGCTGACCTCATGCATCACACTAGGTAATATCACAACCATACAGTACCATCAAAACCACTACATATATTGGGGGCTCGTCCGGGATAATTAGCTAAACTTGTAATATTAGGATCTCCTGGTGGGAGAATTAAAATTAGCGGGGGAACACATTGTAAAAATTAAAAGTGTCCCTTAAAATTAAAAGTGAAATTTAAAGTTGGTGAATCTTCACAGCCAGTGGTAATTAATTAGTTAACTGGCTAATTAGAATTATTTTAGACTATAGTAATTAGAATTACTTTAGTGGTTAGAGATTTATCTTGCTCATTGCTAAATTGTCTAAAAAGTATGGCGGAGCTAGCCAAGTTCATATCAGCTGCTGTGCTAACGGCAAAGGATATGGGAATGGGATGGTCAGGTTTTTAATTCAATATGTAACGGCTGAAATGTGATAGAAGGTATATGTTGAAACGGAAGACAAGGAAAGAAGTTATCTGAGAGTGAAGAGGAGGGTTCAAATTGAGGCTGATAGGAGAAATTTAAGAGGCGCAAATGACGCAAGATTAGAAAAACTGAACAAGCAAGAGGGAAGCAGAAATTGAAGAAAAAAGATGAGACCCTGCAAGAAAGGGAAGGGCAGCAGATAAAAGCTGAGGCATAAGAGGTTGGAGGCAGCAGATAAAAGCCGACAGACCAATGGGCAGGCAGTAGAAGATAGTATTGGTTGCCAGATATGAGGAAGCACGAATTTACGATCTAAGGAGCTGGACTGCCGACATGGCCCAGGCACATCCTGTGAAAATGGTGCCGCCCTTCATTTAGCCATTCAGTTGAATAAACGAACGATTGTCATGGGAGGCTCCTCATACATCAAGCTATGGGGGGTTTCGATTTAGACCATTTTTGTTGGAAAAAGCCGACCCAACATCTGGAGGTGGGTACCTCGGACGTTTTAGTTCGTCTATTAGCTTCAACATCAACTACAATCATGGGTTAGACAGGAGGAGAGAGAGGGTGAGTTTAAAGTTTTTCACGATGCAGGGGCTATAGTGATATGTAAACCGATATGCTGACTCAATAGATCGACAGACGACGCTACTACAAAATAACTTATACTGGCTGACTTATTTTCAATGTCTATTGTGATACGCAATGAGGAGTGACATATTTGTACATCTGAGATACATAGAGACTTTAACACTATGACCGCTCCTCACGACCACAAGGTGATATATGTTTATGTGAAGTAATACTATTGCTGGGAAGTTATGATAATCTCAAGAGCGTGTGTGACTGCACAGAAGCCCTGCTCATAGTACCTTGAAATGATGTAATATCAGTTTTTAAGCGCATAGGGATCTCAAAGAACATTTAGATCTTGATGTATTATGCTATGTCATATACTTCATTTTTTTCTCTAGAATTTGGGATATCGAATAGAGGTCGGTTCTCAGATTGCTGTGGTGTTAAGATATTATTAGAACTCGCACTCGAGGTTTCGCGCTCTTAGGTCATAGGAGACTGTTAAAGTTAAGATATTTTGTGATAATATTACTAAGTTCTGTAGATATGTGAATCGTAAATAATATAGGAGTAGCTCGATAGTTTTTACAAGAGTTCGGCATATAGTGCGTCGGCAATACTTTTGTGATTCCTTCTTGGATATTTTACTTTCCATTAGCACTGCTGAAAGTGGTATCGTTCCGATCTTTCTAAAGAAAGAACAATGTACGTTAGTATAATCTGAGATGAGACTTCGCTATAGAGAAGAAATTCAACTAGTTTCATTAGAGACAGGTCTCTTACCGTATAGGATACTCACAAAAATGCAATTCGCTCGGCTCACTCTAGAATGGGTAAGAATAAAGGTATTACATGTTCTAGATATACATATCTACAGGGCAAGACGAACAGAGAGAGATGGGCAATATTTAGACAGCGTCAAATTTTAGAATTGCATCCCGTCTAAAATCTAAGACACCTTTGATATAACGAGTCTTATTTTTTTGGAAATATAGCAGGCTAAGGTTATTGAAACCTCCTTCTCAAAATATAAATGCTAATCACTTTTCCATCTTAAACACCAACTATAAAGAATGCTGTCCTCAGAGATGTTCGAATCGCTTTAAAAGTCTAGTCTATTTAATAATTCGTGTGGTAAAAATTATCGCTAGAATATTATATTGGTGAAGCTCAGAGGTAACGCTACCTTCAACTTCGCGAAGCCAAACCTCCACGTAATTTTGTGGTAACATTGGAGTGTAATTGAATTGTATTTGATAAATCAAATAATAGGTAGACTGTTACTTATGTATCGTGGATCCGGTCGCATCAACAACTCTATAACACGGGATTTTAACGTGCACCAATTACTTTCTATAAGTGGAATGATTAAGACAGGTATTGCTTTTATAGAAATACTATGTATCACTAATTGATCTTTTCTTTGGTTTTGTTGGTACAGTCTTATTCTTGAGTCTAGCGCCTAGTGGGTTATACCCAGATCCTAAGCTCGCATAACGATTGGAGTATTGTATCTCGGTTGGATTATTGTTAAAATTGGGTGAAATTATTACTGTCGCGCAATGGAAATTAGAAGGATTGTCATAAAGACTTACGTTTGCATTATGTTGTGTATGTTCTCTCATTTTCCCAGTATATAGTAGTCGTTGAGTGAGTATCCGAGTGAAGTGGTTGGGGATCATGCAGTGTAACTTTAGGAATCTTAGGTACGCGCCTCAATCTAAACAATTGTTGCCTCTTTTGTAGAACAGCAGGGTTGATAGGCTTCACACTTACACTCACTTATTAGTATTTGTATTTGGGTCTATCATATATTAGTCAGTATAGCGGCTATAGATACTTTTATACTCCGTTCATATTTACGCTCTCACGTCAACTGGTATTTATAATCTGATCTTTGCGCATATGTCGAGTCATTAGAATACAAGATAGGCTATTGATGGTCGCTTGTGCGGCGTGTCGTTATTGCGCGGGGACAGCATTCTTTTGATGTTTGACGGTGTGGCAAGGTGTTGGGGAATTTATTGATGGAGAGCCTTCGCGTGTTCATTCTCTGGACCAAAAAGAATGAGTGTTTATCTCATTTTCACAGATTTTAAGTCTGGTTTTGTATGCTATAGATTTTGGATCAACTTGTTAATGTTTTCTCATGTTGTAACTCGGTAAATATTTACAATCTTCTCATCTGTGTGAGACTGTTAATAATTATTATGTAACTGGTGATATCTCTCGTGAAGTGTATATGTGCCAGTAATGTAATTAAGACTTCTTCAGCTCTTCAGATATCCAAAAAAGAATCAATTGGTGTTAGAACCGCTGCTAACGCGTCATGATGGCTCTATAGTCTTTATTGAGCGCGGAACGAAGAAGAATCAAAATCAGTATGGATGAAGAAGTTGATATATCTGTAATAGCCTCAATCTTATGGAGGTAAGTATAAATCTAAGTTTTCGCTAATTTGACCTTGAAATCGTCACGTACCATTCCGCGCATATAATCGGACGGACCATAAACGGACACCTCAACGCCGTATACGATGTAGGGTTTAGTGAGTTATTATATTTCATTATCGTTTGATGGCTCTCTTCGCGTATTTTTTCTCTTTCTGTAGATAGCTGGCACACCGGGCAACAATCAAAGGTTCTGTGGGCATTATCACTATTTCTGCCCGCCACGCAGTTGTCTTGCGCGTTCGGGACCTTCCTCCGGTATAGATACCTTCATAAGCTTCAACCGGGTTGGCTTATTCCAGCAACTCATAGCCTATTAGGTTTAGGGAATTAGGCCACAAGAAAGAATTAATAAGGTGTCCATTAGTAAAAGCCCCACTACTATTTTTAAGAGATATTCTTTAGTATCATTGAGATACCGGGTTTTCTTTTGTGAGACGAGATGGCGGAAGGAAAAGTATTCTAGTCTGCGTTTTTATTTTTACATCGACCATACCGAGGTATGGGCGTTTGGAATTAGTAAGCCTTGATATAATACATTGTGAACGAACTACTGTCTCACTAATCCAGTATTGCATAGCGGAGGATGGAAAATGGCAAAGATGGACATCACATTTGATATACCAAATGCCAGGAGGATTGTAACATGATGCCATATATTTTATATATGGGCAAAGCGACACTGGAAAGGTCCCGAGAAACTTGATGTCAGGAGCTGTAGAGTATCAGCGTTTGCCTTCCTTTTATACTACCGGCAGCCAAGATTTAATTTTAACAACATCCTGGAATCGGCCAAGGTCACATATTTTACGGTGTAATAATTAGACTGAAACCAAGTGTTAAACTTAGAGACAAACCCGGTATAATAAAAATCATCGACAAAACTGGGAGCGATATAGTGATTGTGAAGGTTTTTACTATCATCGTGGTATTCAAACCATGTAGTGTAAAGAGGCAGTATCTGATTGCTTTATGAGAGACGCCTAGAGAAAGATTCCCATAACTCGCTCTCAGGTACTGAGAAAACACACCATAAAATTTTAGACTTGATCTGACTTTTGGACATTTATGCTACATCATCGAATGCTACCAAAGAGGTTTGATCACTTCACCTCGCCTGAATGTATGTGTTATACTCAGCTTCGAAAAACAATGGCTCAAAAGGCTATAAAAGTTCAACCGCCTTTTGCTAACACTGACTGAAATTCATAAATCAGATCAAGATTGCACTTGTTCTAATTAAGACGAGAGAAATAATTTCTTGTTCACAATACGTTGGGACACTATATTGTGTGTGACTTACTCCGACATCTGAAAATAAATGAGTTCCTTAAACACATGTTGATCCTTCATGTACACAATCCAGATGTTTTACTTTCGCCAAACGCGATGGGCAAGACGTTGGTGAGTTGGATGATGTTTCAGTAATGCGGTTTAACAAGAAGAATCTGGTCAAGGGTGGGCTGCGGCTGCCATGAGTTCACGATCTTATTAGAGATAGGGAGAAAAACATATCTTATTTAGGCTCATACTTTAAGTGCCACGCTATGAAGTGGGATAGGGTGTATTCGCGTGGGCTGTCGATGCTTTAGACGAAATAGATCTCACTCGCTGTCATTTTAATAACAAGATTTGAGCCCCCTGAGCACTTTGCTTGACTTGCTAGATTTGTTAGAGACCGGCGCCCAATCATAATTGAAACAGAACAATGACTTTGAGATTAGGACGTCCAGTGAGATCACGCCACCTAACTCTTTTTATAGAAAGGTCGAATTGGGAGGACTGCAACGTCAGGTATGACGCTCCTCATAGAATCGGAACCCGTCGTATCCCCCCCGCGCATAGAAAGAATTAGGATCTGAGGGACTGTTTATTAGATCATATCTACGCTGAGTGTCTGCACTAGTGAAATTAAGTTTAACTTATCCAAGATATCAGGAACGTTTGAATTCGGTCTTTAAAGTGTAAGAATTCATATCTTACATTGGTACCCTGTGTAGCAGTGCTTTCAACCTTCACATGGCATGCTTTCTCTCGTGTAAACCCGGCAACGCTGAGTAGGTTGCTGTTTTTCACTGTTATGAGCTAGTTTTCGACTCCCGTGAGTTGTTAAGAATTTAAATTCTCCCTGCCTAAGTAATAACGCCCTAATAAATCTTGAAATGCTAGTCACGCGAATAGGTTTTACATAGAAAATTAAAACGACTTGCGAATTGAAAGTGGAAGGCCCAGTAGAAAACCCAACCGGTGTACGTAAAACACCGGGGCATAACCCCCAATCCCTAGTACCAGTTATACCATAGACACTTTTTCCCTTAGTGTCTTTAAAAGAAAAACGTGAAGGTATAAACTTCTAGGGGATGGAGGCAAAGAAAAAACAGGTAGAAGTCAAAAAAAGTAATGTTTCGTATCTGGTTGAAGAAAGTGTATTGACTTGAAAACTCTTCAGTTTTTCAACTTACTAAGCTTGCCATAACTAACGGGCTAGTGCGTCTAATCTTGTGCAGACTTTATCACGGAATTCACAGTTTTCTGCTATTCAATAAAAAGCATTTTGCATCAGCTGACTCGGCAGCGTTCGAGAATCGTTATATGACCCTGCAGAAGCTCAGAAGAGTACCCATGAACAGTACCATATGACCAATACCATACTAGGGGGGGAGACAGGGACAGACAAACCATACTGTTTGCAGTAAAAGAAAGAAGACTGGACTGTATACTGGTGACTCGGGTACTTGCGATGCTGCAAGGCATAAGAATGCATGAGAGGTTGACAAAGTGGACAGAGGGAGGAATAGCAACCTATCACTACTGACATGAACAGATGACACCTATCATACCAGATTCTGCATCCATCGAGACAAGGTATGTCAAGCTACTACTGCAACGTCCTGTAAAACGAGACAGTACATAAAGAAAAACTGACCCACCTTACAGGATCGACTTAATTACCACACCTCCTCAGGAATATGCCTGGCAAGCATGCAGATGACCAGTCGGGGAAGCGAGATTAGTCCTTTTTATGAATTTTGCTTACAATGTCATGGGGAATTTACATCTAGGAGCCATTGTAGTGCCCCACTATGGTATGTATCCCGTGTGTCACTGTGTGGGGATCCTCCCCCGCCCGTGCCGCCCCCCTCCAGCCCTATGCTGTTTTGACATCCCTTGCACATTATCACCCCCCTCCCGGCAGTTCCGCCCTCCATCATCCCCGAGTGTGTTCCCCTGGACTGATGCACGCCCTGGGTTAGATGGTAGATGAGTGTCCTCTCCCATAGTGGCAGCATACACCATGACCATGGCAAACAAACCAACGCCCGACATTTTTAGAACTAAGCGTTGAGCTCTCCAATCGAGGAAGCATGACACCACAGATGAGGAATATGAAACAAACCAAAGGATTCCAATTTGCACAATAATAGGGACCAGACGTAACGGCATTATCTACAGATGGGGCATCGAGGTAAGCGTGGTCGTTTTCGCTTAGCGAGAATTAGATGTCCCATTTCACTAACGTACGGGACCTTCATATCCCAGATCTTAGATCGAACTTACTCACAGAGTAAGCAGCGTGTCCCCTGCAATTGGGTCAAACAATGGTGACTTTGTCACGATGGTTTTGACCCTGCTCGGTGATCGGTGAGTACTGTAACAGATGGTTTAAAAAAATGGAGTGCGACCTTTTATTGTAAACGCAATTTGGGATATCGGGCAAAAATGATTAAAAAATATATCTAAGGCGCTAAGTACCTGTGCTGCAGAAATCCAGATCCCACCCCCGTTCCACAGCTCCCCTCGATCCCCATACAAGCCTGAACCATATACACTGCTACACAATAGGCTTAATTCTAATCGTCTAAATGATGTTTTGGAAACAGTTTCGCCATATCTCTTTAGTAATTAATGGAACACCATTCTTGTGTTCATTACATGTCACAGGATATGTTAGGTTATTGGGACTCATTTAAGCTGTAGAGCATCGATGGGAGGTCAAGGATTCTTTTCAGTGAAGAATGTATGTTGATAGAATGTATCTTACGGTTAAAAATATAACGCCTGTTCTTCAACTACTGTCGCATCTCTAACGCCCGCATCCCTCGGATGTCCTTGGTGGCGTAGCCATGGGCTCCTTTTCGAACGACAGTATTTTCCTAATGGCAGGTGTCTTTTCGATATGGTAGATGACGCAAGGGTTCTCCACCGGCCTCTGTCCCGTCACCTCGGTAAACTTTTAGGGGGCTGGGATCCATGAACTGATAGCGATCGTTTTCTATTTAAGGCTCTGCCACCTAAGTGGTACTGTCAAATGCTGTGTAACGGGGTTAATACATATATTCCTGCTTGTAGCACGTCCACTCCCCTCTACCTTGCCCTTATTACAACACACATCGTAAGGAGATAAAGCTAAACTGGGGGTGTTGGGTCTTGGATATTTTTTCAATAAGTGCCTTCCCAACTGGGAGGTGTGAACCCGCAGTCCCGCCACACCTCCTGCCAATTGTACCCTTTCTTAATGATCCCCGCTCGTGGCGTCAAAGTCCTGTAAGGTGGTACCCTGGATAGCCCCTCCCCACGTACTATCAATCGCGCTCTATCTGGAGATAGAGGTGACTATGCTCACATTGGTCGGTGCCGTTTGTTAAAAATTGAGTCGCTTAACTAGACAACTTGGAGAGCTATAAGCAGTGTAAATGGACACCACCTCACCCGCACTAATCCATTAACTCTTCCATTATAATAATAGTCAGTGATGGATAGCCCATGGCATCGCTGAGAGTTTTCTAACCCCGCGCGCGTCCTCATTGGGACAGTCAGGGGCTGGATATGTGGAATATCTGTTGGAGTAAATCCATTTATCCGGTTAAGGGCTGTTTTTAAGATTGCCCTTATTCCATAAAGACAAGCATGTGTAATTGATGAGGCCATGGCTAGGAAGTTCGGGAATTTTGGGGAGTGTATGTGGTTGGTTGAGGGGTTGGTGAGGATCTGTTTCTTGATATGCAGGGAAAGATAGGGGTGACTAATCTGTAGTAAACAGATTTTTGATCCATAGCACATGGTAAGCATGGGCAGTGGAGCCAGCGGTACCAGACGAATTGTCCCCCCCCCCCGACGCCGCTGTAAAACGATTTTGGTACCCAGCCCTGTCTTGGTGTGGGTTGCCGTGATATTGTGTGGCTCTTTGGGTGAGTCGAGGGTGATTGAGTTTTTAAACCGCTGTGTTCTTGTTTCCGCCACCCTTATGGCAGTGACTGACTGCTGGTATCGTCACCCATTTAGACCCCCGTTTTCGACACTGTTGGGAGAGGTTCGTCCACCTATCAACCCTTCCAGCCCCCACCCCCTACTTGTGTCTCTTGACTTGCCGCGCTGGGTGGGTAAGTTGGGGAGCGGGGGTTTCCGCTGAACTAAATCACGGTCCTGTTACAGGGCTGTTGGATTACCCTACAATTTATCGAGGTGATATGGTTGGATTTCCCTTACAAATTTTGCTTGCGCATCTGGACAGACCTATGGGTCACTGATGTTCAGTTACTTTGTCATCGCTCACCTGGGGTATTTGTGTGGGGGGTATCTTCACTTTCAAGGAGAGTGCGCTAGATGGGTTCAGGGGAGTATGAGCCGGGTCAGGTTACTTAGGTATGTACGTTGTATTACATTTTAGAGGGTGAACGAGTCCCAGTAAAATAGAAGCTACTAGATTTTTGTTTTCAGTCTATTTTATTGTATATTGGGTGTGTTATCTCACAATCGAAGCTAATCAGTACCCATTAGGTTAGAGAACTGATGACAGCGTGAGTTGAAGGTTGTGGTAACTGAATTTTAAGTAACGTTAACTTCTCTAGGGATAGTAAATTTACTTTACTAAGTGCGCTTCCCTTTGTAGTAACAGGTATCATGACCGACTGTGTTAATGTGAGTATAAGGCTGTTGAAATATCCATGAAAACTGTGGTGGGATGAGGAGAAGACTAACAATTATGTAGAAGAGAAATTAAAAGAGATGAGGCAAGCCGCTGACCAGAAGGAAAGGAGACAAGCTGAGATAGAGGAAAGAAGAATATAAAGAGAAAGGCAAGCCTCTAAGACAGGGAGGTGAGACAAGCCGCGATGGAGGAAAAGGAAAGAATGAGACAGCACGAACTAGTTATAAAGACTCTGGAACTGCAGAGTCGGAACTCAACAGCTAGCTCTGCCAATGGAAACCCCACTTCCCCCTAAGTCACCTGCATTTGACTCCTCATGAAGTTTGGTTTTCATCTTGTGGCAATGAATTTTACTTTAGAAGCCTTTCCCACCAATAACAAGAAAATAGACACTTTTCTCGAGAAATGTTGGACAATGGCAACACTGTATGGTTTGGATGTTTCTAGGTAGACTTTGAAATTGTCCTAGGCCTTAAAGGGCACAGCCTATGAAGTCTAAACTAAATTGCCGCCAAACGACCAACATGATTACGAAGTGCTTAAGAGAGCTGTCGTGCAGTAGGTCTATCTTTATCACTCTTTATCTTTTCCAACATCTTTGACATCTTTCTTATTTCATTTTCGTAAGTTGTTCAAGTAATCTGTTAATCACTTATCTTTCGGAACCCCACATTTCCTCGTTAGAAATCTTGTGGAACACCAGCTTGATTATAGACAACTTCTTTGATATCTAAGTCCCGGAGTAAATATCGTCAGACATGCCACTTGGAATATTGATTATTTTGGAAGATGACCGGCTGACACAATATAGTAGTCTTATCATGGTAAAAAAAAATATACAATAGCCGGCGCGACAATGGACTCGGGAAGCACACCTCAATGATTGTTGCCAGATGGGAAAACAGAGCACAGCATAATAAACCGAGAGATTAAAGGACCGCCGCATGCAAGATAATAAAACAGGAAATATTCGTAAAGCGACAATGGACAGCAAGATTTGTGACACGAGAAGGCGGGTGATTTTTGTATTAACCGGCCAATCCGAAAACACCGGGTTGTCACGTAAACGAACCCATAGGACGTAATTGAAGTTGGTGGCGAAAACTCCACCCCTTTTGGCTAGGGACAGTCGCTGACAGGGCGCGAAAGATGTACATACAAAAGGTCACAATATGGAGGCCTAGCGATTGATATAGAGGCGGAGTTTCACGTCACAGGAAAGATTTGGGAACATATGAGCGATTCAGGAATATAATGTACATATTAGCTCATCTGTGGTCAGTATGAAATTCCCAACAGTGTGGCGTAGTAGACTTTCCCCAAAAACATAGCCTGCTATTAATTCAGTGTTGATAAGTAAATCATATCTGTGGTGAATTGTGTTCTAAAAGGAGTTTGCAAAAAGGAAAAGGAGGTTAGTAGATCTTTTAAAAAAAACTATTAATAATTTTCCTTTGTCTTTAAGTTGAGATTTACTTGTGCACTTAGCATCATAGCTCAATGTGCGGAAGGCAGTTATTTTTCAATTAATGCTTCTCATAAATGATTAATTAAATCAAAGATTTTTCCTCTAGGATGATAGTATGCTAGGAAGTAATTGATAGTTCATACTTCACTTTCATCTAGCTTGTTAGATCATCATTACAGACTTATATGTGCACACACTCTCATGCGCAATATATTTAACACGTATCATGTGCGTCTCATGTCATACATAATTAACTAGAGAATAAAACTCATAGAGATCAGTAGGGAGGAGTATTATAAAAGAAAGTCAACCATTGACATTAGATGTGAAAGTTACGTAGCACTTTGTGTGAATTCAGTCCAACAGAAGTCTGAGTCTACACATTATGTGTTTGGAGTCTAACCAGAAAGAAGCTAGCAATGTATACGTCTGGATAGCAGAATTCACAATTTAGGACATCTTTAAATTCCTCAATTAAGAAGGAAGAATTCTTACCCACGTTTACAAGGTGGTTGCGCAGCATTGTATTCACCCCTTATCAAGTGCTCAGAAGTTGATTCTCTCATTTACATCCAGTTCAACTCACTCAATAACGTATTCCCTGAGTCATGAGTACATACTCCCAAGCGGATTCTCATAATTATATCAAGTTCAACGCACTTTAACGCATATTGTATGAACCAAGACTTCATATTTACAAGTTGGGTGGGATCTACTGCTAGCAAAACATATTTTATGAATCAAGAGTACATACTCAAGTAGATGAGTCTTCATACCAGATCAGTTCGTGAAGATCTCCAGTCTAGCAAGTACCTTTCAGATATTAGACGACATACATTTTCCTAAGGCAACTGTCAACGGTTTGTCAACGCTACAGATAGATTGCCTAACATTGAAGGACTGTGCATCGTCAAAGTTCTCATTACAACATTAATTTTCATCAGTACGTCCTCGTCCTGGAGATAACCCACACAACATACCATCCGCCTAAATTGGTCAGTCTATACATATCCGTGTATCATCATACAGTGGAGGAGCACTAAGAGACACTTAGACAGTGTAGATTGGACAATATATCACACCATCACTTAACTCTTCACATCGTTTCATTCTGATAACACTGACAAATAACGTTTTTCTTTCTTATATAAGAATAAGTGTTCTTAGGTCAGTTTCTTGCGCTGAGTTCAAATTTGAAATCCGTTTATCTCTATCACATCGGGTTCTTAAGATATTTGTGAATAAATATATTTTTGGGAAACCGTTATTTGCCCCGTTTCATTTTTACTATATAACTTATTAAAAATTAATAAAATGGAAAATAATTCTACTTTTTATACTGCTAAAAGATTCATGACATATGTTACGCTATTTTTCAAATAGTTACTGTATTTTGAAATAATTCTGAGTGAAATATGGCTTCTAGAAGTTGTAGAAATTCGGCTAATCTGTTCTGTTACGTGTGCGGATATTTTACCGATCGTGTTCACCAGAAAAACTTTACACCATTACTAAAGAAAGCATATGAACTTTATTTCGATTCGAAAGTTGATGATGCAAATAAATCTTGGAAGCCAAATGCAGTTTGTTCAACTTGTGCAAATACATTGGCAGGTTGGTTACGAAAATCGCCGAAGCATAAGTCGATGCCTTTTGGAGTGCCAGTAATATGGAGTGAACCGACAAATCCCGCTACTGATTGTTACTTCTGCTTGACAAATATCCATGGTTTCACTTTTAAAACTAGAAAGTCTGTGGTTTATCCAAATATTAAATCGGTTTCGAAACCAGTGCCTCATGATCCAATCACGTGTCTGATCCCAGTTCCACCAGAACAATATCCGTTGGACGTGAATGAACCATCAGAAAGTGATAGTTTACCTGCTTTAGAAACTAATTCTGACTCGGATTATATACCGGTGAATGATGGTGTTCACTTAATTAACCATTCAGAACTTTCAGATCTAATACGTGATCTCGCTCTTACCAAAGGACAAGCGGAATTACTCGGTTCGCGACTCAAAGAATGGAATCTTTTAGCGCCCTATACTCCGATATCTAAATTTCGTCATAGACACAGAGAACTTGTTCAATACTTTGAGATGGATGATGACATTTGCTATTGCAAAGATGTAAACGGTGTTGAGCACATAGTCAACGAATGGCGACTTTTCATCGACTCTTCCAAGACTTGTCTAAAAACCGTGTTATTGCATAACGGAAGTTTATTTTCATCAATTCCAGTCGCCTACTCTGTTCATATGAAAGAAACTTATGACAATATGGCTATACTTTTGGCAAAAATTAAGTACAATGACTACCAATGGTGGATTTGTGGAGACCTAAAGGTCATTGCAATTCTCACGGGCATGCAGACTGGGTATACTAAATTTTGTTGCTTCCTATGTAAATGGGACAGCCGCAACAGACAGGAACATTATGCAAGAAAGGTGTGGCCTATCAGGGATCGTATGCAGCTCGGGCATAAAAATGTAATACACGAGCCATTAGTTAACAAAGACAGCATCATGTTACCACCGTTACATATAAAGTTGGGGCTCATGAAGAATTTCGTAAAAGCGTTAGATAAAACGAGCAAAGCTTTCACTTATCTTCGAGAAAAGTTTCCGCAAGTTAGCGATGCAAAGATAAAGGAAGGTATCTTTGTAGGACCTCAGATTAGGAGAGTTATTGCAGACAAACAATTCGAGAACTTGTTACATGGTAGTGAACTTCGCGCATGGATGGCATTCAAATCGATCGTCGATAACTTTCTGGGAAATCACAAATCTGTCGACTATGTGCATATTGTTAAGCAGTGCATAGATACATACAGAATTATGGGCTGTAACATGTCCCTCAAAATCCATTTGCTCGATTTGCATCTTGACTTTTTCCCTGACAACCTTGGCGAAGTCAGCGATGAACATGGAGAACGATTCCATCAAGATATCGCCGTAATGGAGTTACGTTATCAAGGACGGTGGAGTGTGATCATGCTTGCCGATTATTGTTGGATGCTTCATCGCGATGTACCACATGCCATTCACCGACGATAGTCGACTGCAAAGAAATTCAAGCCTACGTAACTGTTATACTTCTTGTACGAATGATGTTGTAATACTGTATGCGTTGTTTAAAAACTTCAATTGCGTATTTCTAGAGATCCCGACCTGATAGAGAAAAACGGTTTGCAGATTTAAAAACAGCGCATTAAAATTGACCAGAAAAACATAGAAAAGTTAGAGAAGTGTAATTAACTATTACATTATTTATATCTCATCTGTGTGAGTTTGTGTATGCGAATTGCCTTTCACCATCATCACTTTTTTATTTGCTGTACTAACCCTATTTGTGAAAATATTTAATTAATAAACCTAATAACCGTTTGATCAGTATCTAGTTCGTCAATGTATCAGTCGTGTTGTCGGTGTTAAATGTTTACATATAGGTAAAATTCTACGTTTAGATGAGATTGGGGGCTCGTTCTTTCTTTTCGGGATCTGAGGACAGAAGTTAAGGTCGTGGGTCCATATTTTACTAGAAAACACTATCTAGTGGAGAGCATTAGCATTCTCTTCTTCTTGTTCTTATCTCGAATAGGTCTCTTTCTTTGTTAACGAGCCAATTTTTGGAGACCTTCTTGGTAACATTTCATAGGCCATCCCCAGCTACAACTACTGTTTGTAGCTACACCAATACCAATTACTATCTTGTTTGTTTTAAAAAAAAAACCCTACTCATTTTTTATTATGATTGCATACTGTAAATTAATGTTTAAAGTAACATGTGGGAATGAAAGGATATCGTATGCAAGATAAATGAGAGTGAAAGGGCAGAATGTTAGACGGGCCTGCGCGCCCAATTCTTAACCCTTAGAAAATAAAGTTTGTTTGTTCGTTCGTTCAACTTACGACAAGAGCTCTGTTGGAGAGATCTGTGATAAATGCAAAAAAATATCAGTAGCTCTTTCGGGAAAGTCGCAGGGACAAAAGCGAAACACATGCTCAGTTCTCCGCCAGGTTGAAAACTTACCTTACCAAATGACGAGAACTTGCCGGTCTCCCTAAAACCTATGGAGGGCTGTTCGAACTTTACATGGTTGAGCAAATCAAAGCAACCATGGCTCCCGACATCCGCAGATTCCTTGCAGAGCGCCACAAGGAAATTTTGGTACTGGCTGAGCGATTTCAAAATGCGCACGCGAACAGTCAAAGCCATAAACGCAAGCCTACAGACCTGCCACCTCAACCTAAAATAGGATTCCCCCTCTAAGCAGCACTCAGGACCGACTCCTAGAGAACCCTACCCCCAGAACCATAATACACCACTGTTGTTGTTGCTATACCGTCAATGTACCACATAATAATAAAATTGCCCGCGAAGTGACCCGGAATGCTCCTCGAGGAACCAAAGACAAGGCAATAAATGGTGTAGAAGATGTAAACAAACTTCCCATTGGCCGTCTGAGTATCGTAATAACCAGTCAGTCCATCGCATATCGTGTTTACGGGTTGTGCGAGTGATGAATGGGAAACCAATGGAACCCATATCGTCACGGGGGTCGTTTCATAACTGACGGGTTGTGGAAATTAACGAACGCGCAGGAACCTGTTTATTTGACACATGTGCTGGTCGCTGAGCGCCTAGTGCAGCCTGATCTGTGGACCACAGAGACAGTGGACCTGTGTAGCTATTTGCCGGGCGATTCTCTCACACATCATGCGATTGCTTTGGTTAGAGTCCAATCTCCTACAAACCGCCTGTTGAGAAATGGCGTAAATTCCCAGAAGGAAAGCGAAAAACGATATTCAGTAGCGTATCCATCCAATCCATAGATCGAAGGAAGGAGGTACCTTCTCATAGCCCTGCTTGGCCATGTTGTGAGACAGAGGCGCCGCCTAAAGCTCTATTATTTCCAATTTTTGTTTCCCAGGAACTTTGGAAAAAGCAACCGAGAGACTTCTCTCGGATGCTCCGGGACCTGATGAGAAAACCCTCCGCTCTCTGTGTACAGACTGCGAAGCCCGTAAAAAAGGGAGTATCCCCGATGTTACCAGGAATTGCCGGCAGACGCTGTTAACTCCCTCAAGGGAAGGCATATCGCTGATACTAGGGAAACCAAAGCCCAAGCTCTTGAAGTGGGAATGCCTGGCCCCTCACTTGATCGTTACTCGCTTCCCGGGGAAGAAGGCAGTGAGAAAAGCTACTTTACGCCTATGGAAGGAGCTACCCCGGACCCCATGATCCCAGTTGTTACGTCCTTTTTGCGCGTGTAATTTAAATATGATGGCACATTTGAGTAAGTATGACGTTGGATAGTGACCTTATGGCCATACCGGTGTCGTCATGTATTTTTTGTGTTGTACATTAATTATATGATATTTTCTCGTCATTTCTTCTGACGTGAATCGATCTGGCCGGACTTCAATACGAACCACGGGTCGTATTGCTAGTGGGTTCCAGACGTACACCGAATACTCTCAAGATTACTATTGTGTTTATGGATCACTCCAGAAGCCCGTCGTGGCGTGTAGGCTCCAAGAAAGCCAAGAAGAAATTATAACCATGAAGGTCGTCACCGTCCTTGAAGGGTCGGTCCTTATCATAAAATGTTGATCAAGCTCATGATTAATAAAAATGGAAAGAATGAGAACAATATAAACTGTTATATCAAAGAAGTAATCTACATTGTTGATGCATGCTTATGAATATTACGTTTGAATTTGTACTAACATCTGTAATAAATTGTCCGCGTCTTCGTCAAGAAATGGACTCGACTTACATCCTTTTGCCAGTTGTGGTCAGTAATTAAGACTACATCCTTGTTTCATAATGTTGAATTTGTGTCGGCTGTATGTAAACCCGACTGAAGTTGATAACAGTTAAATCGACTATATTAACAGTTGCTAACCGCGCCATATTATTACAACCCATACACCATGTATGCAGTATAGTCCATAATGACTTCAACAGTGAACGAAATGGATCCAACAGCTGGTGGCCAGTATTGGGAGTGTAAAAATGATGGACTTTGTGGTGGGAGAACCTTCAACTATTGTACAGACAATGGAGGAGACTCTTCGAAAGAACTACGATAATGTCAGAGCTGCTCTACTAAAAAAATATCAACTCACCGAGGATGGGTATCGTCTTTGTTTCAAATCCTTACTACCTGAAACTGGGAAGGATTTCTCTTATTTTCTGTCAAGAATACGTCTCACATTGGATAGATGGATTGAACTGTCCAAGATAGAGCATTCCTGTGAAGCTCTTGTCAATTTAATATTACGTGATAAGATAATGTCATCAGTTAATCCAACATTCCTTTCGTTCTTGCATGAACGTAAACCTACGAATTTTAAGGAAATGGATGAAATCTGTACACACTTCTGTACTGCACATCCAAATATGGAGTATAGCCACTCACGTGTTAGAGAAGAATTACCCGTTGCTTCGGCTATGCAACAAAATAATCACTTTCGAGGTCGATCTCTTAGTCATGACAGAAACTTTAAAAGGGGACATAACAATAATTTTGATTCATTCAAAGGGAAACCATTTCGTGGTGCTTCTCCATCACAACAAAACTGGAGACAACGTAATATGCCCTATGATTTTAATAGAAATAATTACAGAAATTTTCAAGGGGAAAATAACAATTATGATCGTTCACGATCTGGTTCATTTTATAACCAACATAAATCGCCAAACAGAAATTATAATCAAGGTGGAAGTAGTTATCACAATAATTGGCGTTCACATCAAAATGATGATCACAACAGGTCAAATAACTTTAACCATTTCAGAAGTAATAGTCAAAATAGGCCCAGAAGTAGAGACAGAAGTTTTAAAGATATGCAACCACGACATGCTAATTCTGCTCAACATGATCAACAATCTAATTTAGGTCAGGATACAGATGGTAATGTACATAATGCATCCTCTTGTTCTATTGATTTTGAGCAGGCGTCTCATTGCCCAGAGTGCACCACATTATTTCAGCCCAAAACGATCACGACGTTGAGCTGCGGCCATGCCTTACGAAGTCTCCCTGTAATGTCTACCATGTCAGCCATGTCGGCATCTACACATGAAGGAAGAGGGTCTCTAACGCTACATAGGGGATTTGCTAATGAAATTCCCGTTACTATTTTGTTTGATACAGGTTCTTCCACAGTCGGCATTAGACAATCCTTGGTTCATTCTTCATTGGCTACAGGCAAAAGCGTAAAATGCGTGACATTCGGCGGCACAGTTGAAACTTTTCCAACTGCCATAATAGATATGGATACACCATTCTATACTGGTAAAATACATGCATGTATGCTGGCGTCACCATTCGCCGATTTGATAATCGGGCGTATACATGGAGTTAAATATTGTACTCCACAACAGATTGCTACTTGAGAAAAGCAACACATGCACTCTGCTTATGCAGTTACGACTAGAGCACAGGCTCAAGAGATGTTACAGGTTACACCTACCATAACCTGTAATAATAATGATGATGTTGATGATAACTCTCCTATATCACGAGAGTCTTTTGTTCATTTACAACAGAATGACGCATCACTAAAAAAGTTTTTTCTGTTGACTAAGAATAATAGCTCTACTAATGAAACTAACCTTCAACATTATTTTGTGCTTAAAAATGGAGTGCTAGTTAGAATGGTACGTGATACTGCCGCATCCGTACGTTCTCACATTTTGGTACCCACAAACATGAGAGCGCGTATATTACGACATGCTCACGACTCTCAATGTGCGGGTCATATGGGTTTTTCCCGCACTAAAGCCAGGGTATCATCTTATCATTTTACTGGCCAGGCGTGCATAGGGATGTGACCATTTATTGTCGCTCTTGCACCACTTGTCAGGAGGTTAAAGTACGTGGTCCACGACATGCAGCTCATATTCAGGCTGCCGACATTCCTATTCGACCATTTGAAAAAATGGCCATTGATATTATCGGACCTTTGCAACCTTCAGCTAGAGGACACAAATACATTCTTACATGTATAGATATGTGTACTCGATGGCCTGAGGCTATACAACTTAAGAGTGTTTCATCTGCTGATGTTGCAGATGCACTATGGTTAATTTTCTCTCGCTTAGGTTTTCTTAAGAAAATTTTATCGGACCATGGGGCACAATTTATATCAGAGTCTATGTCACAAGTAATGGCCATGTTACAAATAGGTCTCTTAGTAGCATATATCACGGCATGTGAAATGGTTTAATTGAGAGACAAAAAAGGACACTTAAACAGCTACTAGGTAAGATCACTGATGATCATCCTCAGAATTGGGACAGGGTTCTACCCGCTGCTCTCTTCGCTTATCGAGAGGTGCAAAATGAAAATACAGGTTTTTCTCCTTTTGAGCTCGTCTTCGGCGCTCAACCACGAGGCCCAATGTCGTTGCTTCACGACTTACTCACTGCCGACAATATTTCCGAAGACACACAATCTTCTTATGAATATGTCGTCGCTTTAAGACAGAAAATCATTGACTCATGTAGGTTAGCTACTTCTTCTTCAGAGTCCGTCAAAGAGAAGGCAAGACTCTTTATAAACAGATATCGACGTCTGCGCGAACTTTACCTGGTGATGACGCTTATGTTTTACTTCCTCGCTTATTTGTATAACTACAGGATTTTTACATTTCGCATTGATATGGATATTTTACCTAACGTTACCGGATCTATATACATTACATAATTAAGTCGCTACTGCAATAGTGACATTTAAGTGAATTGATTCTCATCTAACAATACAATATAAGAAAACATTATTTCTATTTATATTGACTATCAATGACATTTAAGTGCATTAGTATTAACATTACTACTATTATCTTTCAATTGTGGAATAAATTTAGATTATTGGAACTTTAAACAGTTATAAGGAGATAGCATTTTAACTACAAATTAACATTATTAGCTTAAATTATTGACAGTTTTGCAATTTGACATTTTGACTTAGTGACTCTTTTGGGTTTTTCATTTTGGATTAATAACAATTGAAATTTTCATGGAGGATATATAAGTGACATTTTTAATATTCCAATAACATTTTAGTTAGTACCATACTAGTAACTTAATTAGTTTAGTATAATCTATAAATAATGTGAGATATTTAAATATGTATTATGATTGCGCATTATTGGTGCTTACGGAGCCGCGGTAGCATAGTGGTTAGTGCACTGGCTTCCTAGCGCAGTGGTCTATGGTTCGATCCCCAGATGAGGCGGAAAATGTTTAGGCCACAAACGGCTCCTGGGTCGACCCAGCCCCAAATGGGTACCAGAGCTACTCTGGGAAGGTTAAGGCGGCCGGCGTGATGCCGACCACATCACCCCTCGTGTGCCGACGGTCAAGATAATATGGGCCTAACACCATATTCCCAATATGCCTCAATGGGCGTGTAACGGGTTCCTTTACCTATTATTGGCGCTTGATAGTTTTCACACAGTTAACCTCATATGCTATTATTATCATACCTAGTTAGGCCGTGTTGTTCGTTCTTGCAACACATACTTTGGGATTGTGTCAAATTTCTCCTATTGTGTTACCTTTCAAATTGACTTTGTTTAATTTTGTTACCATTTGTCAAATTGACATACATTCCTTTATACATTTCAAATTTTTATATTTCTGTTTTATTGTCGTCTTCATTTTTTTTTCACCATTTCTTTTCATCCTTCTATCCCTTTATTTCATTCCTTCATTGGTATTTCATACCAGTTTGATACATTATTTTGGTGAATCTTTTCATTTGAAATTTGTTTTTTTTCTTCTTTCATACTTCATCCCACACATTAATACTTTCAATTAACTTAATGTTTTAAATGATGTTACAGTAATTGTTAAATGAACTTGATCAAACATATCTTAATAAAAAGAAAAAAGCATCGCTTTTTTTTGTCCCGTGGGGGGAGGGTATTGTTACGTCCTTTTTGCGCATGTAATTTAAATGTGGGGGCACATTTGAGTAAGTATATATATAATTCATTATTTACGCACGGTCAAACACATTAGTGGGAAAAAGGCGCAACGCGGTGCGCGGGTGTGGGAGTTGCCAAAGAGCAATGACGTTGGAGAGTGACCTTATGGCCATGACCGGTGTCGGTCATGTATTTTGTGTGAACTATTGTTCAAGATTGCCCAGATATTGGGAAGCCTTCATAAAGTATTCAAAGTCTCCGGAGTGGAGCACAGTTCTGTCGGCCAAGGTAGGGCGATAATGTGTACATTAATTATATGATATTTTCTCGTCATTTCTTCTGACGTGTTTCGATCTGGCTGGACTTCAAAACGAACCACAGGTCTTATTGCTAGTGGGTTCCAGACGTACACCGAATAATCTCAAGATTACTATTGTGTTTATGGATCACTCCAGAAGCCCGTCGTGGCGTGTAGGCTCCAAGAAAGCCAAGAAGAAATTATAACCATGAAGGTCGTCACCGTCCTTGAAGGGTCGGTCCTTATCATAAAATGTTGATCAAGCTCATGATTAATAAAAATGGAAAGAGTGAGAACAATATGAACTGTCATATCAAAGAAGTAATCTACATTGTTGATGCATGCTTATGAATATTACGTTTGAATTTGTACTAACATCTGTAATAAATTGTCCGCGTCTTCGTCAAGAAATGGACTCGACTTACATCCTTTTGCCAGTTGTGGTCAGTACTTAAGACTACATCCTTGTTTCATAATGTTGAATTTGTGTCGGCTATATGTAAACCCGACTGAAGTTGATAACAGTTAAATCGACTATATTAACAGTTGCTAACCGCGCCATATTATTACAGCCCATACACCATGTATGCAGTATAGTTAATAACGACTTCAACAGTGAACGAAATGGATCCAACACCAGTGTCCCATGAAAAGGGAAGGGTGGGAGACGAATCTGGGGCCGGCAATCACGTCCTCTCTCTCCCAGTTCATAAGCGTCGTGAAGGAGTGGGAGAAGAGGCAATACCCCCAGATACACTCTATCTTTTATCAAAGGTAGGAGCTGCTAAGTCCCGTGTGACTCAATGGAAACCAGAGTGCGATCGAAGAGACATTAGAACTCTCGTCGACATCTCAGTGTGTCTGAGGTACTCAATCTGCTGGAATACAGCTATTCACTTCAGAGCAGTTCTAACACTCCCATTACCGTAGCCAAATATGTTGGTGGTAAGATGGAGATGTTTTCAGACATGCATTGGGGTGGCACTGGTCTGAACTTGGACCCTCGCTAACACCCAAGTGTAGGTAAATGTGGGTAGGGCGCCGATGACAAATTTGTGCCTCTCTCTTCTATCTCTATCTTTTTTGTCATTGGGCCGCGATGGCCTTGGCCCCAGGAAAGCTTAGGAGGAAGACCCACTTTACTCTATTTCTGAACACGCAGAGAACCCTGCTAAAGGGTCATTTTCTAAGCACTCCATCGGAGAAATAAATCCGAGGTACACCTTCGGCAGACCATAACCGTGAAGCGGCATTTAAGGTCATGTCAGAAACCCCGAAGGCATAATGTGATCTCCCTCCCCCGTCTCGACATGAACGGCGTATGGCAAGTGTACCAGCACTGTTGCGTATCACTTACCGTTGATTACGCCTCTGACGAAACAGCCCGATGTTAGGCTTAGGGTGTTCACAGACACAGGTAGCACGGAAAATTTATGGCCTGCGGAAACATTGTTTGATGAGTACGGATTTTCCGAGACGCCCTAGGCAGTATAGGAAGAAGGGAGTAGACAAAAAAACTCTTTCTAGAGATGGAGCTAAAAGTGAACATACGAATTACCGTCAAAGAAGTTCTTAAATGTAATTCAGAACTTAAAGCGCGGAGGTCTGTCATGAATTTAATGTCAATCTCTTTCACTTTTAGCTGAGTGGTCCGCCTCTGTCTTATCCTCTATTTTGTCTCCTCCAATTTTTCTTTGTAATAGCTCCTACGCGCTCTATTTCTGGTGTTAGTCGTGTCACTCTTTCGTTGGACAGGCTAAAACTTCACCCCTTGCACGCATGCATCGGCACCAAGCTAAAAGGACTTTTCATTCCTGCTTTCTTGTGAGTGGCGTCAGAGTTTCGTGAGTCTTTGATTCAGAGAGAAGCCTGACACACATCAAACCGACCTTCGCCTTTCATGTGACCAAGCACGTCTAGAACCGTGAACTCTGGTCATTCGAATGATCGCCAGAGTGTCGCTAAGCTTATGCAACCTCTGTTTATCACAAGACACCAGGGCGACAACTTCACGAGATCGCTATTACTTTACTCAAATGCACGTGTTGACCCAAGCAGCCTACACCTGCAGACATTGTCTAACTATACTGTATAAGCTAGGCGTCACTAACACTTCTTGCCATTGTCGCTAGAGAATTTTCTACCTCACAAAGTGGAATTTGTGCCAGTACCATTTGTATTGTGTTACGAAATGTTCTTCTTATTCGGTAAGCACACTCACTCTCTTAATGCCTTAGCATAGGCCGCCAGGGTTTTAATTTATATACACAGAATATAGATCCCTTGTTACCCTGTTTCATCTTTTATATATATATAGAGAGAGCACTGGTTTCTGCCTTATGCGCTGTGTTTGGTGCTTAAAGAATTTATTATTATTATTATTATTATTATTTTATATATATATATATATATATATATATATATATATATATATATATATATATATATATATATATATATATATATATATATATATATATATATATATATATATATATATATATATATATATATACATACATTTTTTTAACGTACGCCCGCTATTACTCGAGGCGAGACTGACTTTTACGTGAGTATCCCTTTTTTCCCTGTACACTGACAGGTGTCCACTCGCCATTCAGGCAGATACTCGCCGCCTTCGGAGGGTGCCCATTAGAGCTGGGTCGGGTCAGGAGCCGCCAGTCCCTGATCGACGACACTCCTTCAAATATTTTCGCCCAGGGCTCGAATTAATCCAGTCCAAGTCCCGGTTGACGAATCCCTTTAAAATGTTCTCGCCCGGGCATGAACCTGGATCACTCGATCGCCAGCGCAGTGAGGTAACCATTACACCAGCGCGGCCATATATATATATATATATATATATATATATATATATATATATATATATATATATATATATATATATATATATATATATATATATATATATATATATATATATATATATACCTGTTACCGTATATTTACGGCCACCACAAATGTTAAGGTGGGATTTACGTTATGTTATGGAGGAACGTAACAATATCTTTTCTGTGTACTGTTGTAGTCAGTCCGACCTGGGCCAAACAGCTTTGGTATGCGTGATTAGCTCACCAGGCGTTGAGGCGCTAACAGGGTGTCATGTTGACATCCGAACATCAGACATTTCTTGTATGTGAGGTACTCGAAGTTTGTGTGGTTGACAAGTGATGTGGGTGTGTAGAGACACGAATGCGTTTAGGCTCTTTGATAGATAAACAAGGCACCCACTCACTCACATGCAGTAGTCAGTAATTGTAGAAACTGCTGGAACTTTCAACCATTTATTTACAAGACACAGTGACATCAACAGTTACAGTCAAATGGACGAGAATCAAGGACATCATATATATTGGAAATGACTGACAAAACATCTGGCATTATAAAGCTTGAACCACTCATCTATAAGGACGTTATCGACAATGGTCTGTCCTTTAACAACTGTTCATATGTGGTAATAATTAGTAGCATCGAGCATCATCATTTCTGTATAGCTCGTAGGTATGATGCTAATAACGCTGGCTTGACAACATATTCTTTTCCTACTGTAGCTCAGGGCCCCTGACTGATCGCGTCAGGTAGTCCTTTAACAAATATAGTTGCTTAATATAGAAGTCTGGGAACTTGTTAATAAAGTCAAGACTTCATCTGGCTTCACCCGCCAGGCACTTCTTCTTCTGCTCAAAGTTATAGGCCGTAATGACGGGCCTTATAATGATTGATAAACAACTGTGCATTTTTTCCATAGGCATGTATTATCTTCCATGCTGAAACATACCGCCATCCTGCGGGTTTCATATCAATATACGTTCATTGTGCTTCTGTAAAGTACTTCAACGAACAGACCTAATTGGCTACGTCAAGCACACATAATGGACTCTGGATCACAAGAACTGTGAGCGCTACTCACAGGTTCATACTTAATGTTCTGCAAACTTTGCATAATAATTAAGTTATTTTACCTTGGACAGAATTCCGAGAAATACACAAATAACACATGTCGTCATTCTAGACGAACAGAATAACTCTGGGGAAAATCACTAACATCACAAGACTATCTTTTCCCCAGATAATGCAGAGAAGAACAACGGACATCTTCGTCCGGCAGAAACCAGCTAATCACTCCCAGACGGAAGTCTTCTCGTTTCGCGCGAAAACTAGCGCATGCGTAGACAGAACAGATTTGAGAACAGCTAACTATCCCGTCTTGAGACAGATCAACCACAAAGAATAAACACAGGGAAGGTAACCCCTAATCAACCTGTGTCAGGGAGTTAACATACAGTTCTGTACCTTCGATTATCAAAAGTATTAAATAGATTTACATCTTCTGGAACCGTCAAAAATGACGGCAACAGACTACCACCCCCTCCGGATAAAAAAAAATGGAAAACATTTTTTTTTAAAAATACATCAATGAGCGAGATGCAACAAGCTTATTACGCATTAATGATGCGCCGATGAAAGGATCAATAAATATAACGACATAAAGTCAGACCAAATCAACGCACAATAGCGCGTCTAGTGAGAACAAAAGCTCACCTCACAAAATAAGAGAAAATATTTTCTCGAAGTAAAATATATCCGGAAGGTACCATCAAATAAACATCTGGCGATGCTAACAAAAATCACATACATGTCAAAAAAAATTGTAATGTTATAGTGAATGATAACATATCTTGCAAAGTCATACAAACATATAAATATATAAAAGTATCATGTTATATAATGACTATCATCTAATGGATGGACATAATCAAAATTTGTAAAGTTATTCTATATACATATGACAATTCAAGTGTATACTCTAACAAATAGAAGATGGCATCCACCAAATATAAATCAATTCTGTATGTCGTAGATCATGTAAGCAGCATCGTCATGATTCTCAAAGCACTCCGTACCTGGTACTAGTTAGCACTGAGAACAATATAAATAACACAATTAGCAACATGCTATAATGTACTATAATTACTAATACATGTTACATGTGGCCGCATTAATTTTTTCGACCTTTATATTATGTCAACTCAACCTTCTCCATTACACTAAAGATGGTAATAGAGAAAGAAAACAATTAATTTACCACTCTAAGTTGACAACAAATGTGTTAATATATATATGTATAGTGAAGAGACATGTGTCTAGCAGTGTATCAGGAAAAACTAGGACACAAGACTTAAGGGGACTCATGTGGGCATCTAGACAGTATGTCTGCCATCACATTATCCAGACCACGGATAGCTCGCACCGTGAAATGAAAAGGTTGAAGAGCAATAGCATATCGAGTAGATCTCGAGCTCTTCAAATTCTTACACTGAATAGCTGTAAGAGCTTTTTGGTCTGTTTCTACAATGAAATGCGCACCAAGAAGGAATCTTTGTAACTTAAGGATTGACCAAACCATAGCCAACAACTCACGGTCTAAAACCGAGTAATTCCTTTCTGCCGCATTCAGTTTTCTAGAAATATACATTACAGGATGCAGAGTTCCTGAATACTCTTGCATTAGTGCCGCTCCGATCCCTGTGGATGAGGCGTCACTACGAAGAACAAAAGTCTTATCAGCAATAGGTAGTCTTAAGATAGGTGGGGATGAGAACAAATTCTTAATCTGATCCAATGAAGCTTGACATTCTTGAGACCAGCGCACCATGTTAGGAGACCCTTTCTTCAATAGGGTTGAGAGTGGTGCCATGATAGAGGATAGATTCTTAATGAATCTTCCGTAGAATTGTATTAATCCCAAAAGACTACGTACTTGTTTCTTTGTTTTAGGCACAGAGATATTTAATATCTTAGAAATATTTTGGTCCTCTGTCTTCAATAGACCATGACCAACTCGATGACCCAGGAAAGAAATTTCGCTAAACCCAACAAAGGTTTTAGAGGGTTTTGCAGTCAAATTATGCTCGCGTAGAGTTGACAGTAATTCATTTAACCCCAAATAGTGATCTTCCCAAGTATTACTGAAAAGACAGATGTCATCTAAGTATGCAATGACATCTGAACGATATGAGATAATTCGACGCATCACGCGTACGAAAGTAGCGGGGGGCGTTCATAAGCCCGAAAGGCATAAAATTCCACTGAAACAAACCCCTAGGTGTTGAGAAAGCAGTGAGAGGTTTGGCGTGTTCAGTTAACGGAACTTGCCAATAGCCTTTTGACAAGTCAAGCTTAGTAAAGAATCGAGAGTTAGAAAGTCTAATAAGTAGATCTTCTAATAAAGGCATAGGTTCAGCATCGAACTTCGTAACTTGGTTTAATTTGCGATAATCTACGCAAAGGCTATGTTATTGTCTTTCTTTCGAACAATAACCATGGACGAAGAGTATGCTGAGGTGGATGGTTAAATTATCTTCAATTGTATCATTTCATCCAATTCTTTCTCGACTTGTGCTTGAAAATAAATAGGAATAGGATATGCTCTTACTCTGATTGGATTATGGTCAGTAAGTATAATGTCATGCTCAATGACATGTGTGTGTCCAGGAATGTCGGTAAGGAATGTCCTGAAATACTTGTAGCGTAGAAGATATTTGTCGCTGTTCCTCAAAAGACAAATTAGAAGAAACAGTAACGTTTCTCCATGATTCCGTAGAAGTAAGTGGAATCATAGGAAGAGGTAGGTTAACATCCGAAAAAGTAGTTTCCTCATCCTGTATAACTGACAGGGATGAGATATGACCTTGATGGACTGGAGAGTCGTCTTTCGCCTGAAAAATAGGCTGCAAATAGTCTGGTCGCTCATGATATTCGGTAAGCATATTTATATGGAAGGTTTTATGCCTTCCATCAATATCGACAACATAGTCGACATCGGAAATCTTCGAGACTATTGTATATGGACCTTTCCATGTAATAAGCAGTCTGTTCTCCCTAGAAGGAAGTAAAACAAACGCTTTGTCTCCAGGACAAAGTTGACGTAGGCGTCTCTTCTTATTAGCAAATAGCCTTGCCTTTTCCTTAGCAAATTCGGATGATGAAGTTGCTAGCTTGCATGCTTCAATAATTTTTTTTCTGAGAGCAATGACATACTCATATGAAGATTGTGTGTCATTGTCGATATTATCAGCAGTTATAAGATCATGCAGCAAAGACATAGGACCGCGCGGTCGCGCGCCAAAGACAAGTTCAAAAGGAGAAAATCCTGTATGTTCGTTGGGGACCTCCCTATAGGCAAAGAGAGCCGCGGGTAGGACCCTGTCCCAATCCTGAGGATGATCCTCAGTTATCTTCCCCAGTAAGTTCTTGAGTGTTCTATTAAGACGCTCAACTAACCCATTAGACATTGGGTGATAAATACTACTCAGAGATCTCTTAATGTGCAGAGTAGACATTACCTGCGACATTGTCTCTGATATCAATTGTGTGCCATGGTCTGACAATATTTCCCCAGGAAAACCTAAACGAGAAAATATAAGCCAAAGAGCGTCTGCGATATCAGCAGTGGAAATGCTCTTAAGAGGAATAGCCTCTGGCCAACGCGTGCACATATCAACGCACGTAAGGATAAATTGATGTCCCCTGGCCGATTTAGTCTTAAAAGGGCCAATGATATCTATGGCCATTTTCTGAAACGGCCGGATAGGAATGTCTGCTGCCTGAATAGGCGCAGCATGCCGTGGACCTCTAGACTTTACCTCTTGACATATTTTGCAAGACCGGCAATAAATTCGTATGTCTTTATTGACAAATGGCCAAAAGAAAGATCCCAGAACTCTCGACTTAGTTCGGGAAAAACCCATGTGTCCAGCACACTGAGAATCGTGTGCATGTTGAAGAATTAAAGCTCTCATACTTTTGGGCACGAGAATTTGAGAATGCATAGTCGCGTCTGAGTGTTGTACCATACGCACTAGTATACCATTCTTCATAGTGATATATGATTTGCGATTTGTATTCTGATTCGGATCACCGTTTTTAGCGAGAAGAAAGAATTTCTTTAAAGAAGGGTCTTTTTCTTGTAGTTTCACAAACGAGTCATGCGAAATCTCCAAGTGATCATCTTGGCTAACTACTTCATTAACTTCAGTAGATGAAGTTTGAGGAATAAGAGCTTGTGCTCTTGTTACCACTGCATTGGCTGTTTGCATATTCCGTTCTTCCCAGGCAGCAATTTGTTGCGGGGTGCATTCCTTAACCCCGTGAATACGACCGATTATAAGATCCGCAATAGGGTTAGGTAGAAGACACGCGTGGACATCTCCCGTAAAGAAAGGAGTAGCAATGTGAATAATAGCGGTCGAGTACTTTTCAACTGTGCCACCAAATGTTACACATTTAACTATTTTCCCTGTGGCACAGCGAGGATCTATAAGAGATTGCTTAACCCCAATAGTAGTGCACCCAGAATCAAATAGTAATGAGACTGGGTTACCATCCACGAGACCTCTATGCAAGATAAGCGATCCTCTCCCGTCATGCGCAATTGCAGCAGGGAGAGCGGGCAGAGGGTGACCACAACTTAAAGTAGTTACCGTGGTCGGTTCAAATAATGTTGAGCATTGGGTGCATTTAGATGCTCTCCCAAAGTCAAAAGCTGCACAAGTGACAGCATTAGAATTTTTATTATCGTTCACTTGATTATTGACACCATGAGACTCTTGTTGTACAGAGTTTCCCTGGTGATGTGATCTATTTTTCTTGTATTGCGATCTACCACGACCACGATTTATAGTTTGATTCCCTCTGAAATTATCATAGTTTGATCTACCGTGATATTACCATAGTTTGACCTTGACCACCGCTCTGGTTCGAATCCCAGTTTCCATAATCACTATTGTCATTACCCCAATGATCATAGTGTTTACCTGTTTGGTTACGATGCCCCCGCGAAGGATAGCCTTGAAAGTGTCTATAGTGACTACCTCTCCGCAAATTTCCATAATTATAGGACCCGAAATAACGAGGACTATCAGATCGCCTCCAGTTCTTTGAAGAAGACCCATTATGTGATGGGTTACCCTGATTCTGATCATAATTACGATTGCTCTTCTTATTGAAGTTGTGTTGAGCACCTTGGAATTTATTCATAAAGTTAGGGCCATATGGTGCTGCAGAAGCAACCGGCAATTCTTCTTTCACCTTAGCATTGCTAACAGTAGCATGGGGATGTGCAGTTACATACTGGCAACAGTATTCTTCCATGTCTTTTATGTCTTTAGGTTTACGCTCATGAATAAAAGCAAGGAAAGACTCATTGACAGATGACATAACTTTATCTCGAAGTAATAAGTCCATAAGGGCTTCATATGTTTTTTCTGTTTTAGACAGCTCAATCCACCGTGTGAATGTAAGACGTATCTTAGTAATAAAGTCAGAGAACTCTACTCCAGTTTCTGGTAGCATTGTCTTAAAACGAAGACGATAATCTTCTTCTTTTAATTGATATCTCTTAAGTAATGTTGCCCTGACAACATCATAATTAGTTCTATCAGTTTCCTCTACTGCCATTACAGTACTCAATGGTTCACCTGAAAGTAAATCCATCAGTTGTCCGACATATTGTTCCTTATCTACCTTATGCGTTACGCATGTTAATTGGAATCTATCAAGGTAGAAGGTTATGTCGTCCTTTAGAGGGTTGAAAGGAGGTAATTTGACCTTATAAGTATTCTCCTTTATCCTACCCGAAGTTGATTGAGGAGCACTCATATTCATCACCTTTAATTTCTCCAACTCCAAAGCTAATAGTTTTTCCTCATGTTCCATTTGTGCTTTCCTTTCCTCAGCAGCAGCTTGAAGTTTTCTCTCCTCAGCAGCAGCTTGAAGTTTTCTCTCTTCAGCAGCAGCAGCAGCTTGAAGTTTTTTTCTCCTCAGCAGCAGCCTCAGCTTGAAGTTTTCTCTCCTCAGCAGCAGCAGCTTGAAGTTTTCTCTCCTCAGCAGCAGCTTGAAGTTTTCTCTCTTCAGCAGCAGCAGCAGCTTCTCTGTCTAATCTTTTATTTTCAGCTTCAGCAGCAGCTTGAAGTTTTCTCTCTTCAGCTTCTCTTTGTTGCTGTATTCTTCTATCTTCAGCTTCTCTGTCCAACTGCATTTGCATCCTTTTCTCTTCAGCCTTCTGTGCCTTGGCATATTGAGCAAGTGCAAACTCTTCCAATTTGTCACCAGTTTTGCCAAGGGATTTCCCTTGCTCAATAAAGACATCTAATGTAGACATCCTGTCTAATAATATGAGATCAGACCTGAAAAATTGAATAAATTACCTTATCCCAACCTCAATGGGAGACAAGTCTGTAATCCTAGACTTGTATACTCACTTCACTTTATTCTATCCCAATCTCCGTGGGAGACAAGTCTTTTAATCAAAAACTTGTATAATCACCTTGTTTCTTTATAATAATATGATCATAAATAACCTCTATCTGAAAAGTGCATCATATCAACAATAATAGTCCATGACCAAGTATATATATATAGACTGTGTATGATGAACAAGTAGACGATAACAATACAAAGACAAGAATGTATAACAACCAAAAACGTTCGCAGAAGTCAAATGATAAATAAAGCTTAACTAAATCTAATGTTGTAAAAAATTACAATGATAACTGCGAAAAATCAAAACAAATCACAACACTGTTATAAACAAAAAGGGTGTATACAAATAAATGAAAGGAAGGAGAGGCGGACAGATACAAACAAAACAAATCGAAAATCAAAGAATGGGAAAAAATAACGAAAACGACACTAACACATCTCGTCACAGCTAAGAAAAAATTGAAAAGTAGCAACATACGTCGCTCGCTTTTTCCGCTGTGGGAAATATGCGCAGTCCCTACAGAAAACGCTCTCGATAGAACCTCTGTCACGTGGTATCTTCTAACGGAGTCACCTGCCCAACCAGCCCGCGAAACACACACTAACACAACATGTAAACAAAGAACATGTAAACAAAGAATGCATTAATAAAGTGTGTTGTAAGAAGGCTCAGTTATTCACAATATAACGGTACAAAGTTTCCGAAAAAACAAACCGCCACTTATCTTAGATATAATCCTGGCCTTAGTCAACAATGGTGTCTGACAATATATAGCAATGCGAGGAGGCTCCACCGTTGAAAATTACAGCGATGAGACTTGTCAACAACAGCTGAACTTGTATGTAAACTCGAGTCGTGTTCGTTCACAATGAAGGTCATCGACGACTTTCAAACTGTTGAAGGTGTGTTGCTGTTATGTGCTGAACAGTATAAATGATCTTGTCCAGTTTCCAATGTGTAGTTCATCATCAAATAATGTCCTCAATCAGTCCAATGGACAGCTTTAGACCCACTGATCTGGCCTACCACAAATGTTACGGCATATTTACGGCCACCACAAATGTTAAGGTGGGATTTACGTTATGTTATGTAGGAACGTAACAATATCTTTTCTGTGTACTGTTGTAGTCAGTCCGACCTGGGCCAAACAGCTTTGGTATGCGTGATTAGCTCACCAGGCGTTGAGGCGCTAACAGGGTGTCATGTTGACATCCGAACATCAGACATTTCTTGTATGTGAGGTACTCGAAGTTTGTGTGGTTGACAAGTGATGTGGGTGTGTAGAGACACGAATGCGTTTAGGCTCTTTGATAGATAAACAAGGCACCCACTCACTCACATGCAGTAGTCAGTAATTGTAGAAACTGCTGGAACTTTCAACCATTTATTTACGAGACACAGTGACATCAACAGTTACAGTCAAATGGACGAGAATCAAGGACATCATATATATTGGAAATGACTGGCAAAACATCTGGCATTATAAAGCTTGAACCACTCATCTATAAGGACGTTATCGACAATGGTCTGTCCTTTAACAACTGTTCATATGTGGTAATAATTAGGAACATCGAGCATCATCAGTTTTGTATAGCTCGTAGGTATGATGCTAATAACGCTGGCTTGACAACATATTCTTTTCCTACTGTAGCTCAGGGCCCCTGACTGAACGCGTCAGGTAGTCCTTTAACAAATATAGTTGCTTAATATAGAAGTCTGGGAACTTGTTAATAAAGTCAAGACTTCATCTGGCTTCACCCGCCAGGCACTTCTTCTTCTGCTCAAAGTTATAGGCCGTAATGACGGGCCTTATAATGGTTGATAAACAACTGTGCATTTTTTCCATAGGCATGTATTATCTTCCATGCTGAAACATACCGCCATCCTGCGGGTTTCATATCAATATACGTTCATTGTGCTTCTGTAAAGTACTTCAACGAACAGACCTAATTGGCTACGTCAAGCACACATAATGGACTCTGGATCACAAGAACTGTGAGCGCTACTCACAGGTTCATACTTAATATTCTGCAAACTTTGCATAATAATTAAGTTATTTTACCTTGGACAGAATTCCGAGAAATACACAAATAACACCTGTCGTCATTCTAGACGAACAGAATAACTCTGGGGAAAATCACTAACATCACAAGCCTATCTTTTCCCTAGATAATGCAGAGAAGAACAACGGACATCTTCGTCCGGCAGAAACCAGCTCATCACTCCCAGACGGAAGTCTTCTCGGTTCGCGCTAAAACTAGTGCATGCGTAGACAGAACAGATTTAAGAACAGCTAACTATCCCGTCTTGAGACAGATCAACCACAAAGAATAAACACAGGGAAGGTAACCCCTAATCAACCTGTGTCAGGGAGTTAACATACAGTACTGTACCTTCGATTATCAAAAGTATTAAATAGATTTACATCTTCTGGAACCGTCAAAAATGACGGCAACAATACTTAATCACATATCTTTTCTCTCCAGAAGCCATACCTCACTCCCTATTTTACACTAGTGACTCTATCTATATATACTATTACAACTCACTGGTGCTCTATTTACACTCACACATAACCTACTTCCATACTCGTGACAGTGAGAATACTAGACTAACACCGTCAGCTCAAATTGAATTAAATGTGACATCTGTCAACTAAATAAATAAAAAAGGCCAGAATTAAGCGTCCCGAGGCAGGCATATAAGTTCCGTTTATTGCTTGCCTGTAGAAGACATCGAATTCGACTACATCGAGCTGGCAGAATTAGTCTGCAAAGACATGGGGACACTTGTGTTTATAACGTTTAGCATATTTTCAAGTGACGTTAGCGTAAAATTTATGTATTTTTAAGTTTAATTTCAGCGTGACCCGGTTCTAGTATTTGATAAATTAGCTAGATCTGTCTTTACTAGGAGATTTCTACTTGGAAATTTAAATTCACTTTAATGTTACAGATTAGTGGAAGGAATGCGGATAGATTTTTTCACGGTGTTAGTCTAATTTCACCGCTGTGAGAATATAGTAAACATATTTCAAACGTGGAACGGAATAGAAATGATACCGGATACTGAAATGGAGATAGAATTAACTTTACGACAAGACGGTGGCTCATACTTAGTGCCCTAGATTCTATAGAGAGTTACGCCAACTAAAATTTGGTCGCCATTTTCGGCTGTACCCGTATTGCAGGAAAATGGACCCAATCGCGAGTTTCAGACCCAATTTGCATTTTCGTTTAGGTTAACTAATAATTTGAAATAAAATTAGATGCAAATACAGTAGCACACATTTGTACTATTCTTTGTATTTCAACTAACAAAACAAAAAGAAGAAAACAAGTTTACTTACCGGTTTGTTGAATAGAATCAGTAGCGTTAATTTTTAACACATACTCCGTTAAATTTTATATTCCGTCAGAATTCCACTATTTGGCAACAAATATTCCGTTAGAATTGCAACACTTAGCAAAAACATACTCCCTTCGAATTGAACTATTTACCTAGTTTGAAATGTGGAAACTGGTGAATGACTGTTGTAGACACTGACAGTTTTACTAGATCCAGATGATCACATCAGTTTTTGTTTTCATTAAAAATGTGACAATGTATAGATAGTTTTAAGAAAATCTAATTACATATTTTGGACCGGAGATTTTATTATAATTTTATTATATAATTATATCATATAACTGCATAATATAGTCAAACAATATTTAACATGAACAAATGTTAATATTAGTGGCTAGGAATGTGAAGGTCTGATGCTGTTCTTACAATGCATACGACTTTTAACAGATGAAAGTCAATTAAATATTTGTTAGTCAGTTATATAACTGGAACCACCAGGCCTTTACACCCCTCCATTTTAATATTATTCTTGTTCAGAGTTTCTTCTTGATTTTGTTTGTTTTTTTTTTTTTGTTTGTTTTTTTTTTGTTTATTTATTTAACGTATCAGCATAATTGTGATTGTCCCTATTTACAACGATTTGACAAATGTGATGCCACTTTCTCATATCGGCAGTTGTTCATATTATTTGGAATTGAAAACTGTCGCATAGAGATTTATGATTGTAAAGTGCAATCTTTACTATCTTGCAATATAATACATTTATATACTTATTATGTTCGCAAATATTTTGTAAACAAAGTATTTCCTTTTTTAAGTGCTTAAGGAGAAGTCATTTTTGAGTTACTTCCCTTGAAAGGAGTTCCGTCATCTTCGATCGGACTCCGCGGACGAATCTAGGCCTACTGCGATTTATTCTTTGCCTGGGTAGGAATAGATTGTTCTTGCTTCAATATATCTATGGCCTGAATTTATACGTAGTGTTTGTATGAGTAGGACGAGTCTGTCTTATATATGGATATCTTTACATTTCTAAGTCGAACTATGTTGGTTGTCGCTAGAAAAGGTCAAAGGCTATGCAGCGGAAGTATCGCTAGCAGGGGGTGTGATTCATGGCTGTCATCCTGTCGGGATGTCGAATTTTGTTGTAGCCGGCTTATCGCCGAAAAAGTGATCTATAAGTAAATGGGGAAAAGTGATAGTCATTTAGACATGTTGTATGTACTTTACCCCAGTGTTTATTCTCTTTTGCCAAGGAATGGCAAAGTTATATTTCGCATAGAAAGGTAAAACCACAATTTATTATGAACTTGGGCTTCGCCATCGTTGTCGATAAGCAGATGCACAGTGGTACTTTTGAAAAGAATATTTATTCAAAGGAAGATGACATTCCTATGTATCAGCACTAGATTATATGATATTACTCAATTACCTCTATGATAGAAGCTATGAAGAAATGAGGACATTTAACGAATGACCAATTTTGGTCTATATCCAATAGTGAGTGAAGCTCACGAGAGAAGCACAGCCATGTTGAAATCCATATACTTTGTATTTATCGAGTGAGAAAAAGGGATGCCTGTACTATCGCTCGATGAACCAAGAGATCACTGCTACATGTGAGAACCCATGTCTGGGATTCCTATATCTTTATGGAAAATATATATATTGAACTTTACGTGAAGGGATATTCGCTAGACGAGGTTAGGTCTAGGAGCCTTCCTATATATTGGTTATGGTCTGACGTGCCCAGTCAGTAAAGCCAGATGATTTACATGATGGAACTCTGAATGCTTATTTACGAATGCTCCATTATGATATTTGCCAAGCATGAATGCTAACTTAAGATGATATTCCTGTGATCAACATTATGCTGTCTATGTCGACATTTGTTCCTGTAACCATACACGTACTGTCCAAGTGTGCGTCTCATTAAATGTTATAAAAAGACCACCGTAGTTCCAGTACTTCTTGAATTCGAACAGTGTGAGTATGAGTGATGTACTACCAACCTGTCAACTCTATCGAATCATTCTACCATTCGCGTTCTGACATTCATATACACACTCATTGTCTACACTCACATTCTTGTCGGAGCCTCATCACGTTCCAGGACAAGATGACCTGTATGACCAAAACTGTGCTGGGTTTAATGAGTTGACAATCGTTACACTTTACTACACCAGTCCCAACATCTACATTTATCAACTGGTGGACATTCACGGCATTTAACAAATAAAACGTGATTTAACAACTGGTGTGCCAGCTTCCTGGGTCAACCTGCACAGTGACCATATTGAGAAGTAAACTACTGAGACCAGACGTTCCTTGGGGTCTGTTACGACACACAAATACATCAACAGTACAACTCTACAGTGATGTCAGCGTGACCTGTCCTGTCGAGAGTATGCAGTAACTAGGTCAGCGTTTGTTGACATTTGGTTCGTTGGACATTTGCCATACAACTGACAGTGTTACACAGCAAGCTTGGTTGAAACATAGAACATTACACATCAGGACTGGAGAATATTTGACAGTGTTTGCGAAAGGAAGTGTTATTGAACTGAGAAGTCCTACATCGATTGTTATCATTCACATCAACGATGGAGCTTCTATTTCTGTGTTGAATTTAAAATAATTAGACCAGAAGTATTTGTTTAATAAAGTACCACAGTACTGTACTATTAGGCAGTGTAACTGAGCCTTCTTTACAACACATTCTTTCTGCAACACTCTATTTACATCATATTGCCATACTATTTATGCATTTATGTATTTATGTTTAAATATTTATATGTGATATTTGTTTGTATCCAGCGGGTTGTTGTTTTGGTTGGGCGGTGTCACACAACAGAGTATCCCACGTAATAGAGGGTCTGATGTGTGCGTTTCTATAGGTGCAATTTTCTTGATTGAAAATTTGCTGCGACAGCTGTTGCTATTAGTGTTAGCTGTGAAGACTGTACTCATTGTTGTTTTTTGTAATATTCCTCTGTTCTTTAGTTTGTTTTGATTTGTTTGTAATTTGTTGGTCTACCCTATTCTATCTTTCAGTTCTATTCTCAATTTATATTTATATACTGTGGCGTTATTTGTATTTGTTATCCTCTTGCGGTTTATCTTTTATAGTTTTTCCCATTTGATTTATTTCATTTCCGCAAATGTTTTCATGTTCTTCTGTATAACTGTTTTGTTTTGTGCCTGATCGACATACACTATTTTAAATATAGTTGATCATATAAATTGATGTACAAGAATCAACTGATAGTTAATTGCTATTACTAAAGGTACACAGTTGATGATATAAAACACTATTTCTGGTGCACTGCACTTATATTATAAAGTGAACCAGCAACTTATAGCTGTTATTATATAAGGATTTATACAAGACCTTTGTAAGGCTTGTTTCCCACAGTGATTGGGATAGTTAAGTACTATTTTCCACAGGTTACAAAGTTATCATACAAGGTCTTTGATTAAGACTAAGAAAGTGAATTTATTTACTTTTGCAAATTACTGATCTTATTAGACAAGATGTCTACATTAGATTATTTTATCACACAAGGCAAGGCTCTTGATAAGACTGGTCAGCAATTAGAAGAATGGGCAGTTGCTCAATATGACAAAGCATTAGCTGCTGAAGAAAGAAAAGCATTGATTGAGGAGAAAAGATTAGAAGCTGAGGAAAAAAAATTACAAAGAGAGTATGAACAAAAGAAATTGCAGATACAGACTGATGAAAAAAGATTCCAGATGGAAATGGAAAAAGAGAAAAGAAAAGATGAGGCTGCTGCTGAAGAGAAAAAATTACAAGCTGCTGCTGAAGAGAAAAAATTACAAGCTGCTGCTGAAGAGAAAAAATTACAAGCTGCTGCTGAAGAGAAAAAATTACAAGCTAAGAGAAGCTGAAGCTCAAGAGAAAAAAGCAATAAGAGAACATGAACACAAAAAAGAACTTTTAGCATTTGAGTTAGAAAAGTTAAAGTTAACAAACATAAGTGATGGTAATCAAGCATCTGGTGGTAATGGTAAACCCTTTACTTACAAGGTCAAGGTACCAGCGTTCAACCCTTCCAGTGATGACATAACATTCTGGCTAAATAGATTTGAACGCTCTTGTCGAGCCCATAATGTGGACAAATCACAATATGCTAACCAGTTATCAGAAAATCTGAAAGGTGATTCTCTGACTAGTTTAAGTTTGGTTGAAGAGGCTGACAAAGATAACTATGATGTTATTAGGGCAGCCTTATTAAAGAAGTATCAGTTGTCTGAAGAGGGTTATCGGAAGTTGTTTAAGACAATGGTGCCTGAGGCAGGTGTAGAATTCTCAGAATTCATTGCAAGGACACGTCTTACATTTGATCGTTGGATTGAGCTATCCAAAACAGAAAAGACTTATGAAGCACTTATGGACTTGATACTCAGAGACAAGATTATGTCAAGTATAAATAAACCTTTCCTCGAATTCTTACATGAGCGTAAACCTAAGTCTCTAAAAGAAATGGAACAGTATTGTACCCAATACGTCACTGCACATCCGGACGTAGCTATTAGCAACAGTAAGGTTAAAGAAGGTATGCCAGTTGCTTCTGCAACACCATACAACCCTAATCACTCTCACAAATTCCAAGGACCTCAAAATAGGTTTAATAAAAAAGGTAACTATTACAGTTATCAGAACCAAGGTAACCAATCATTTCAGGGTTCTTCTTCGAATACCTGGAGAAGAGCTGACAGCCCTCGATTCAGGGGTGGTCATAATTACAGGAACTTTCGCAAAGGAAGTCATTCTAGAAACTATCCAAGTTTTCCTTCATGGAGACAACAAGATCATAATTACCGAGATACTCATTATAATGAATATGATGATAGTAACCAAAGGAGCTATGATTCAAACCCGAATAGGGGTTATAATAGTGGAAACAATGATAAGTACAGAGGCAATAATAACAGAGGTAGAGCACAATTCAAAAAACATAAAGCTCATTACCAGGCGAACTCTGCACAGCAAGAGTCCCACGAAGCCTATAAACAAAATAAAGATAATGATGACTCTAATAATATGGCATGTGCCGCTTTTGATTTTGGGAGAGCATCTCAGTGCCCCCAATGCAAAACATTATTTGAGCCAACCACAGTGTCTACTTTAAGCTGTGGCCATCCTCTTCCCGCTCTTCCTGCGTCAATCGCGCATGATGGGAGAGGTTCTCTTGTCTTACACAAAGGTTTAGTAAATGACAATCCAGTCTCAGTACTTTTTGATTCTGGATGCACAACTATTGGGGTTAGGCAGTCACTCATAGATCCTTCTCATTCTACAGGCAAAGTAGTCAAATGCGTAACATTTGGCGGCACCATAGAGAAATACTCTACCGCTATCATTAGGATTGCTACTCCTTTCTTCACAGGAGATGTACACGCATGTCTTTTGCCGAATCCGATCGCTGATCTTATCATCGGTCGCATTCACGGAGTCAAAGAATGCACTCCGGAGCAAATTTCCGTTTGGGAAAATCAAAATATGCAATCTGCTAATGCGGTAGTCACTAGAGCTCAAGCTCTCAATATGCCTGAAACTTCATCTGTTGAAGATAATGAAGTGCATAACCAAGATGATCCCTTGGTAATTTCTCGTGACTCGTTTATAAAACAACAAGAAGAAGATCCGACTCTTAAGAAATTCTTCACTCTTGTAACGAAAGGTGATCCGAATAAAGATTCAAATTGTAAATCTTGGATTACAATGAAGAATGGCGTACTTGTACGTATGGTGCAAGACTCCACTAAGTCAAGTCATTCTCAGATTCTTGTACCCAAGAATTTGAGAGTTAAGATCTTACAACATGCACACGACTCTCAGTGTGCTGGTCACATGGGTTTTTCCCGTACAAAGTCAAGAGTTCTTGCGGCTTTCTTTTGGCCTTTTGTGAACAAGGACATACGGATCTATTGTCGATCCTGTAAAGTATGTCAAGAAGTCAAATCCAAAGGTCCTCGTCATGCTGCGCCTATTCAGGCTGCAGATATTCCTATTCGTCCATTCCAGAAAATGGCGATAGACATCATTGGTCCATTCAAGATCAAATCTGCTAGAGGACATCAGTTTATCTTAACGTGTGTAGACATGTGCACACGTTGGCCAGAGGCTATCCCTCTAAAGAGCATTACTACCGCTGACATTGCAGATGCTCTTTGGCTTATATTTTCTCGGCTGGGATTCCCCGGAGAAATATTATCAGATCATGGCACCCAACTGATATCGGATACCATGTCTCAAGTAATGTCTACTCTACAGATAGAGAGATCTTTGAGTAGCATCTATCATCCTATGTCCAATGGGATGGTCGAGCGACTAAATAGAACACTTAAGAACTTATTAGGGAAGATAACTGAGGATCATCCTCAAGATTGGGATAGGGTTTTACCCGCGGCCCTCTTCGCGTACAGAGAGGTCCCCAATGAACATACAGGGTTTTCTCCCTTTGAACTTGTCTTTGGCGCGCGCCCGCGCGGCCCAATGTCTTTGCTGCATGATCTTATAACAGCTGACAATATTGACGATGACACAAAATCTTCTTACGAGTATGTCATCGCGCTGAGACAAAAGATTATCGAAGCATGCAAATTGGCAACGTCCTCTTCTGAATTTGCTAAGCAGAAGGCAAGACAATTTGCTAATAAGAAGAGAACTTTACGACAACTTTGTCCTGGTGACAAAGCATTTGTTTTGCTACCTTGTCGTGAAAATAGACTCCTTATTAGTTGGAAAGGTCCGTACGATATAATATCGAAAATTTCAGATGTTGACTACATCGTCGATATTAACGGGAAGCATAAAACCTTCCACATCAATATGCTTACGGAGTTCCATGAACGTCCTGACTATCTACAGCCTATTTTCCAGGCAACGGACGATTCTCATGTCAAACATGGTCATTACTCATCACTGTCTGTAATACAGGATGAGGAAACAAGTTTTTCGGATGTTAATCTTCCGCTTCCAATGATCCCACTTCATTCTAGTGAATCATGGAAAGACGTTACTGTTTCTCCTGATTTGTCTCTAGGAGAACGGCGACAAGTTTCGTCTATGTTACAAACATTTCAGGATGTCCTCACTGACATCCCTGGACAAACTCATGTCATTGAGCATGACATTGTTCTAACTGAACATACTCCAATTAGGGTTAGACCTTATCCTATCCCTATACATTTCCAAACACAGGTTGAAAAGGAGTTGGATGAAATGATAGATTTACAAATAATCGAACCATCCACTTCTGCATATTCTTCGCCGATGGTTATTGTTCGAAAAAAAGACAATAACATACGTCTTTGCGTTGACTATCGCAAATTGAATCAAGTTACGAAGTTCGATGCTGAACCTATGCCTTTACTAGAAGAGCTACTTACTCGTCTTTCTAAATCGCATTTTTTCACTAAACTTGATTTGTCTAAAGGATATTGGCAAGTTCCATTATCCGAACGCGCCAAACCTCTTACCGCTTTCTCTACTCCCAGAGGCCTTTTCCAATGGAATTTTATGCCTTTCGGCCTTATGAACGCACCAGCTACATTTGTACGCATGATGCGTCGAATCCTATCGTATCGGTCAGATGTCATTGCTTATCTAGACGACATCTGTCTTTTCAGCGATACTTGGGAAGATCACTATTCAGGGTTAGTTGAATTATTATCAACTCTGCGTGAGTATAACCTGACAGCAAAACCATCCAAAGCTTGTATTGGCTTTAGCGAAATTGCTTTCTTAGGCCATCGAGTAGGTCACGGTTTCTTGAAGACAGAAGACCATAATATCACTAAGATACTTAACATCTCTAATCCCTAGGACTAAAAAGCAAGTGCGAAGTCTTTTAGGTCTCATACAATTTTATGGACGTTTCATTCCGAATCTGTCCTCTATCATGGCACCTCTCTCTACACTATTAAAGAAAGGGTCGCCTAACATGGTTCACTGGTCTCATGAATGCCAATCTTCACTAGAGAAGATCAAAACTGTGTTTTCATCACCACCTATTTTAGTGTTACCTACAACAGATAAGACATTTGTTCTTCGTAGTGACGCTTCATCCACTGGGATTGGAGCGGCACTAATGCAAGAGTACTCTGGAACTCTGCATCCTGTAATGTATATATCCAGAAAACTTAATGCTGCAGAAAGGAATTACTCGGTTTTAGACCGTGAATTATTGGCAATGGTTTGGTCAATTCTCAAACTCCAAAGATTCCTTCTGGGCGCGCATTTCGTAGTGGAAACTGACCAAAAAGCTCTTACGGCTATCCAAAGTAAGAACTTGAAGAGCTCGAGATCAACTCGATACGCAATCGCTCTTCAACCTTTTCATTTCTCTGTACGAGCTATCCGTGGTTCAGAAAATGTGATGGCGGACATTCTGTCCAGATGCCCACATGATGCCACTTAACTGTTAAATATTGGATTTTTTTAATATGTATAACTTTACAACAGTTATTTTTTGTTTCTTTACTAAGATACACATTTGTAATTTAATAATAGAATGATGGTATCGCTACTTAGCGGTTTATTGATGTTTATTCACCGCTGTTCTTTGATGATTGTTTCTTCATAAATCATAAATTTAAGATTATAGTGTGAATTTTTGGTATGCATTGTATAATTACCAGAATTGTATTATACGTACATCACACCTTCCTGGAAACATTTATTCGTAGAGAAACAATTTCTCTCAGATTTTGAGATATATTCTCACCGGTCATATTAGGAATTATAGTTATTCCTGATATTTTCATCTGCGCAGTATTCTTGCGTTGTGAGCCTATTCTACGTTGCTCCTAGATGTATTTTAAAAAAAAAATTTTTTTTTTTTTTTCCCGGGAGGTGTGGTAAGACTGTAAAGTGCAATCTTTACTATCTTGCAATATAATACATTTATATACTTATTATGTTCGCAAATATTTTGTAAACAAAGTATTTCCTTTTTTTAAGTGCTTAAGGAGAAGTCATTTTTGAGTTACTTCCCTTGAAAGGAGTTCCGTCATCTTCGATCGGACTCCGCGGACGAATCTAGGCCTACTGCGATTTATTCTTTGCCTGGGTAGGAATAGATTGTTCTTGCTTCAGTATATCTATGGCCTGAATTTATACGTAGTGTTTGTATGAGTAGGACGAGTCTGTCTTATATATGGATATCTTTACATTTCTAAGTCGAACTATGTTGGTTGTCGCTAGAAAAGGTCAAAGGCTATGCAGCGGAAGTATCGCTAGCAGGGGGTGTGATTCATGGCTGTCATCCTGTCGGGATGTCGAATTTTGTTGTAGCCGGCTTATCGCCGAAAAAGTGATCTATAAGTAAATGGGGAAAAGTGATAGTCATTTAGACATGTTGTATGTACTTTACCCCAGTGTTTATTCTCTTTTGCCAAGGAATGGCAAAGTTATATTTCGCATAGAAAGGTAAAACCACAATTTATTATGAACTTGGGCTTCGCCATCGTTGTCGATAAGCAGATGCACAGTGGTACTTTTGAAAAGAATATTTATTCAAAGGAAGATGACATTCCTATGTATCAGCACTAGATTATATGATATTATTCAATTACCTCTATGATAGAAGCTATGAAGAAATGAGGACATTTAACGAATGACCAATTTTGGTCTATATCCAATAGTGAGTGAAGCTCACGAGAGAAGCACAGCCATGTTGAAATCCATATACTTTGTATTTATCGAGTGAGAAAAAGGGATGCCTGTACTATCGCTCGATGAACCAAGAGATCACTGCTACATGTGAGAACCCATGTCTGGGATTCCTATATCTTTATGGAAAATATATATATTGAACTTTACGTGAAGGGATATTCGCTAGACGAGGTTAGGTCTAGGAGCCTTCCTATATATTGGTTATGGTCTGACGTGCCCAGTCAGTAAAGCCAGATGATTTACATGATGGAACTCTGAATGCTTATTTACGAATGCTCCATTATGATATTTGCCAAGCATGAATGCTAACTTAAGATGATATTCCTGTGATCAACATTATGCTGTCTATGTCGACATTTGTTCCTGTAACCATACACGTACTGTCCAAGTGTGTGTCTCATTAAATGTTATAAAAAGACCACCGTAGTTCCAGTACTTCTTGAATTCGAACAGTGTGAGTATGAGTGATGTACTACCAACCTGTCAACTCTATCGAATCATTCTACCATTCGCGTTCTGACATTCATATACACACTCATTGTCTACACTCACATTCTTGTCGGAGCCTCATCACGTTCCAGGACAAGATGACCTGTATGACCAAAACTGTGCTGGGTTTAATGAGTTGACAATCGTTACACTTTACTACACCAGTCCCAACATCTACATTTATCAACTGGTGGACATTCACGGCATTTAACAAATAAAACGTGATTTAACAATGATCAATAAATTTTCTATATTCTTTTCTTTTCTACCAGTGTCCTCTACTTTATTATCGCTCTTTTATCCTTTTCCTGGGGGATTTTCCGCATTCGTTCGTTTGCGAAAAAATATATTTTCCCATTCTGACTTTGCCGTTTCTTTTCTCATACTGGTAACGCATCGTATTGCATAATCGTGTCAGTCCCTGGACGAGACGAAATACTGTGAAATTCGTCTCGATAGACATGGGATGGCAGACATATCGTCTAACATTTTCATCTGACAGGGCGCTCTACGGTTAAGTTTCTCGGTGTTAGGTGTGAACGGCGCCTTCATGCATAAACTCAGAAATGAGACATGTCGGACGGAGGTGTCGAAGACGCGTTGTGGCAGTTAGGGCCTGCGTCTAGTATGTGAATTGTTAAGAGAGGGGGGGGGAGAGAGAGAGAGAGACCGGCGCTATTTCGGGTTTTCGTAATAGCGTGGGATCCTTTGTCCGATTTCAGATATCTTACCCTGAGTTTTAGACTAGACATTCAATCTCCAAGTTGCAGTAGACGTGGTCGCTTCGTTCTAGATACTTATATTTATAAGTGAAACTCTTAGTTTCGTTGTGATACTCGTAGTTCTGGTTGGAGGTAATATAATATATCTAATATTTTGTGAGTGATTTATGTGTTAAATCGCCTATTATATTTCACTAGTTTCTTTTGTGCAGAAGAAATTAATTTATAAGTCTGTTATATTCTCTAGTGACGTGTTTCAGTGGAAAGCAGAATAAATTATAATTTCCAGCTTAAACTCATGCAGCTATAAATAAATTTAATTTAACTGCTAAATACTCAGTCGAGAATATTTTAAAACTAACTTATAACTGCACTGATTCATCATTGAGTATTGACGAAATACGTATTTCTAATTCATGATGATTGATTTTATGAATTATACCTTATTTCACGGGATTTTTAAACGATAAGTCAAGCTCTCCGCTTGCAGTTTATAATGTAAGTTATAACCGAGTACATAGTATGTATAAGTATTTTATATGTTGTTTTTTCTTTATTCAGTGAAAACTGGAGTAACCCAACTTCGCCAGCGTTTTGTACGGAAAAATATCTGTGAAGAACTAAAACATTTTTTCTTAAAGACTTGGGTGTATAAAGTAAAACCTGTCTAGATTGCATTGGCATCCAGAACGAAAGAGTACCCAGTACATAAACGTTTTTTAAAGATTTAATGACGTAACGGGCCCATCGAGTCTGATTCAATTCTTCCAGAGAAAAACATTTCAGCCCTTGTGGCAATCAAAATATTAATATCAGTAACATTACGACGGAGTTTTGACTAGTGGTGGTGTGACCAAATCAAGTCCTATACTGAGAGAAGGCACCGACCTGACATTCCTCATTACTAGAAACCTAAGCTATTGACACTGTGCGCGCTGTTAACGTTCGTGCCTGGACAATTTTAATGTGACTTACACAGATATCCATAAATAAGAATAACCAAGAAAACGTTCCCTGAAGTAGTGAATTCAACCCGTCTTTTTGGAACTGGGGTTCTCTTGGCCAAGACTACCATTGGAGAGTCTGTATGTGCATGTCCTAAAAATTGTGTTTCCAGAAGTTGCTACCAAAGCTGTAAGTACGAATGAAAGCACGTGATCACGGCTGACTGAATAGAATGAATGCAGGACTGAGTGATTCCTTTATTGTTGTATTTTGGCACCCATTTTGCTGTCTTAAATTTCTTTATGCAAGTTTTTGTTGCTAACAATATTTTCCCTTAGGATAGATCAGAGTATCCAAGTCTGTTCATACCTTTAAAGGGAAATCTTAGACTAAATCATATGTATCCGTGACTCTTTGGGGCTATCACTTTTCTTCTAACAGGACTGTGGGCTATACATCGAGGGAAAGGATCATACCAATGGGTCTATCATTCTTGTAGAAATTCACTGACTTTATGACTATTTGTATATGTTTGATGTAATTTTGTATGTTGTGATGGAAGTTTATTATGATAATTAAGCTTCACATAAACTTATTCCAGTGTGTCGGTCAGTTCGTTCCCAATTATATGTATTTCCATTGTCATAGTTTCACGTCTGTGTGTCTATAGTAGTCACTTATGTGTGTGTGTATGGGAGGTATATACATATACTATAATAATAATAATAATAATAGCCCCTTCAGTCATAACTGACTATGGGAATGCGCCCCTGAGGTGACAGCCCTCTGCTGCTTGTTTTCCTGATGCTCCTTTCGACGTTTTCTCCCCTCCTCTGCTTGTTGTGTGAGCCTCTCTTCGCCCAATCTGAGGTGGCGCCGTAAATAGCATCGCCACTTAGTGCGATCGGCAGCTTCATCCTCTCATGTTGCTGGATCCATGTCCAGTGCCCTCATATCTCTCTTGCACACATCTTTGAACCTCAGCTGTGGTCGCCCAACTGTTCTCTTGCCATCTGCTAATTGTCCGTAGAAGATATCTTTTGGGATGCGACCATCTTCCATGCGGGGAACATGGCCAAGCCAGCGAAGTCTGCGCTGTCTAAGCAGTGTATACATACTTTGAAGGCCAGCACGTGACAACACCTCGACATTTATCACTTTATCTTTCCACGAAATGCCGAGGATGTGGCGTAGACACCGTAAATGGAAGGTATTGAGCCTTCTTTCTTGCTTAGCATAGGTCGTCCAGGTCTCGCTGCCATATAGGAGTGTGCTGGTGACGCAGGCATTATATACCGCAGCTTTGGTCTTCATTGTGAGTTTGGAGTTTCCCCAAACACGCGATGTGAGGCGGGCAAAGGTAGCTGCAGTTTTGCCAATGCGGCTGTCGATTTCTGTATCCAGTGAGAGTTCGTCATTGATGGTAGACCCTAGGTATGTGAAGTGGTACACCACTGCCAATTCATAGTTATCGATAGTGATAACTGGTGCAGCACCCGCATCCTGACTCAGCACATTCGTTTTCTTTAGACTTATTGTGAGGCCAAAGTCCTTGCATGCTTTAGTGAAGCGATTCATCAAGTTCTGAAGCTCCTGTTGGCTTTGAGTGACGACTGCAGCATCATTAGCGAACAACAAGTCTCTTATAGTGACCCTTCTGATTTTTGTTTTTGCTTTCAGCCTTGAAAGATTAAACAGACGGCCATCTGACCTAGTGTGAAGGCATATTCCTTCAGTTGCATCTCTGAATGCATGTTTCAAGAGTAAGGCAAAGAAGATCCCGAAGAGGGTCGGAGCCAGAACACAGCCTTGTTTAATGCCGCTTCGTATGTCAAAGGGCTGTGACGTGCTTCCAGCATATTGGACTGTTCCCTTCATGTCGTCATGGAATGACTTTATCATTTCCAGCATTTTAAAAAGGCAGTCTATTTTCAGGAGGATTTTGAAGAGTCCATCCCTACTAACCAGGTCAAATGCTTTTGTGAGGTCTATAAAGGCGATATATAAAGGCTTTTTCTGCTCTCTTGATTTTTCCTGAAGCTGGCGGACAGAGAAGATCATGTCTGTTGTTGATCTACCAGCTCGGAATCCACACTGTGACTCTGGATATATGCGCTCGGCTAACTTGTGTAGTCGCATTAAGACGACTTTGGCAAAAACCTTACCAACAATACTAAGAAGAGAAATGCCTTTGTAGTTATTGAAATCACTTCTGTCTCCTTTATTTTTGTACAGTGTTACAATCTTGGCATCTCGCATGTCTTGAGGAATAGTTGTCCCTTCCCAGCACTGGCACATCATCCTATGCAGGGGATGTAATAGCGTGCTGCTCTTACAGCATTTGATTAAATCAGGAGGAATCCCCTCACTGCCTGGTGCTTTGCCAGAGGCCAAGCTATCAATGGCCTTGCTGAGTTCCTCTAATGTTGGTTCGGCATCCAGCTCCTCCATAGTTGGCAGACATTTGACTGCATCAAGGGCTGCAGGCGTAACGGTATTTTCTCGAGCATAAAGCTCAGAGTAGTGCTCGACCCACCTCTCCATCTGCTTACTGTAGTGGTTTTGATGGTATTTGTATGGTGGTGATATTACCTAGTGTAATGAATGAGGTCAGCTGTGAAGGCTCCTGAGATAAATGTTGATGCGAATTACAGAAGGCCCTTCTTGCTACCACTTACGACCTAAAACATATCTTTTTTTTCTAATGAATGTAGCTACGTTAAAAAGTCTAGGGTACTAAATTGTAATGTGTTGTAGTAGATTACCCACACATACACAGATATTTAATAAGTCTAATAATAATAATAATATAAGGTATAACACACTGAACTAACTCAGGCTGTTTTAGTTTTAAATATTAAATTTTCTGGTATATTTATTTGTTCTGATCCAAACGTTTGTTGGTCAGAACATATGAAAGATTATGGAGTTATAAATGGAATGCATAATTATATGACATAATAAAATGGAATGTGATTACAAAGGTATGTTATAAGTCTAGTTAGTATTAATTATATTAGATTGTCCCAGGAGACTATTAATGAATGTCATGTTGGGGTGGTATTATCACGCCCAGCCTATGACTGCCAAACATTGTCCATTGACTTATGGGATGAATACAAGGTTTATTTTCCCACAATGGTATGTCTTTTATTGGGTGCTGAATTATTTGAGAAGTTAGTTGATAAATCAGTTGGTGAACTTCCAGCAGGCCAGATCTCACGTATCTCGACTGCGTCGATCTTGTACAGGAGTCTGGTGGCCCCACCTCTCCGTGCTGGGGCAATATACGGCTGCTCTGACACAATGTTAGACTGCACTGGTCCACGCTTGTGTATTACAACAGCATTCGGCACCGCTTTGGTGCCAAACAGAAACTCACAATTCAGAATTCAGAATTGAAAACACAGTTAAATTTGCTAGCAAAACTCAGCTGAGCTGCTGGCTGTATGATGGCGTCCCACTATATATTTGTATTCTTCTGAAATCACCACCACTTATTAATTTAAACTGCGTCTCTGAACAGACTTATGTAAAATGGCAAACTTTTACATCTCTGTCCCGCTACTATAAAATGCGTTGACCAATCGCCGACTTCCCCCCTTGCTTTCAAATAGACAACCAAAGTCAATTTCAGTCAGCTCTCAGTCAAGTATGTATTACTGTCTGTTGGTCCGTCTGTCTCTACTTGTTTTCATACAAAAAACACGCTTGGTTCTTGGACCCCTCCATGCAGTATCCTACACACTTTTGCCTCCGAAGTTATTTTTAGCCACAATACTCCCCCATTTCCCCTCTCTTTAATTACAGCTCGATTTTGCATCTGCGTCTCAAGGCCGCAATTTTTGAAAATTTAGTGACATTTTTTAACAGTGCAGTCGCTTGTCTGATATGAACAACACAGTCTTTTGTCAATATCTTCATTATTATATATCCGTCTGTATAATTTAAAGTATATTATTTCTCTGCTCAAGACGGGCTATCAAACTAGCTAGGTTTTATATCCCTACCGTTATTATTAAGAAAAAGTTACTTTTTCAAGGTTAGTTGGTTTTTTGAAATATGTTCGAGAACCTTCTCCACGGCGTTTTGCCGCTGAATTCAAATAACAATCAAGTATCGTAAAAGTCCAAGAAATGACTGTTTCTGACACGAGCTAAAGTCGCTTTCTTGTCAATTTCCTTACTTTATGTTAACTAGGGCCGTGAACTTTTTTCCTTTCACCCCCAATTGCGTCTTTTAGCCTTGCGATCTTCAAACACGTGTTCAGTCATATTTTTCCTTTTTGATCTCCGTTTCGTTTCCCCAACCCCCCCCCCCCCCCCCCCCCCCCGCCACCCCCCCCCCCCCCCCCCCCCCCAACCCCCCCCCCCCAGCCCCCCCCCCCCCCCCCCTCCCCCCCCCCCCCGCCCCGCCTTCCCCTCCCCCCCCCTCCCCCCCCCCCCCCCCCCCTCTCCCCCCCCCCCCCCCCCCCCTCCCCCCCCCCCCCCCCCCCCCCCCCCCTCCCCCCCCCCCCCCCCCCCCCCCCCCCCCCCCCCCCCCCCCCCCCCCCCCCCCCCCCCCCCCCCCCCCCCCCCCCCCCCCCCCCCCGCCCCCCCCCCCCCCCCTCCCCCCGTCTACAAAGGGTAAACGTTTCGTCTGCACTTCCAACTTGTTAGTTTTAAATGGCGGTGGGAAAGGCTGGCATGGGCGAGCATGTCTCCTAGTATCTTACGCATTATTTTTAACCCTACATTTTATCGTTAAATTTGGAGATATTTTAACGTTGTATCACGGTGACATCATCACACTTACCCTTATCGGTTAGCTTCTCTCCGCTGATGGTTTTTAGCGGTGCCGTCTTACTTTTTTGGGGGCCAAGTGCTTTTTTTATACCGTCATACATTTGTTTAATGTTGCCTGTTTGCGCTGCGATCTGGATGCTCTCACTGAGCTGGAGCCGATAGTCATTTGCACAGCGTCGAGCAGTTTGTTGAACTTTGCTTCTCGTAGCCTTCAGGATCTGTAGGGTTCTAGCACTCGGTGAACGTTTGTATTCATTCATAGCAATGCGCTTAGCTTCAATGACAAGTGCCATCAGATCTGATGAAGCATCAAACCAGTCATTTGACTTTGCCGTTTTCTTACCAAAGGTGGCAAGTGCAGTACTTTGAATGGTGTTCCGCAGATGCTCCCAGTTCTCTGTAATAGTATCACCATGCTGAGGGCTGCTGAGCACTTTCTTGAAGGTCGCAGTAAATTGAGCGATCATGACAGGGTCTGACATCGTGCTGGTATCAATGCGTGGTTTCCCTTCATGTCTGACACGATAGAGTTTTCTTGGTTGTGCTCTGATTTTGCAGCAAACAAAGGAGTGATCTGTATCACTGCACTATGGTACGAGCGCGTGGAGAGCACAGACCTGAGAAGTGGCCTTCTGACGAGAATCAGGTCCAGTTGGTGCCAGTGCTTGGATCGTGGGTGTCTCCATGACACCTTATGCTGGGGTTTTGTCTGAAAGTAGGTGTTGGTCACGCTGAGGTCATGGTGGACACACAGCTCTAAGAGCTGTTGTCCATTTTCATTCATCTTGCCAATACCAAACCTGCCCAGACATGAAGGCCATGAAACATTATCGGCACCCACTCTAGCGTTAAAGTCACCAAGGAGAACACGCTGTTCTTGTCTATGTATGCTTTTGATGACTGCTGCTAGATTCTCGTAGAACTCATCTTTAGTTTTTGAGGTAGAGTACAGAGTAGGAGCATACACACTGACAAGGTTGATGGGACCTGTGCTAGTTTGCAGGCGGAGCGTTAACAGGCGTTCTGATCCATTCTCGCCTGGTTCAACCATTTTAGTTAGGGATTTTTTGACCGCAAAACCTACTCCGTGTTCTTTAGTTTTATTGAGATCTTTCCCTTGCCAATAAAATGTGTAGTCCTTCTCGCTCACCGTTCCAGAGTCCGCCAGGCGCATTTCCTGAAGTGCAACTATATCCACCTGAAGTCGTTTAAGCTCATCATTAATTGTGGCTGTCTTCCTTACATCGTTTATGTCCTGTAGGTTTTCGGATAGTCCAGTCAACATAGTCCGGACGTTCCAGCATCCCAATCTGAGAGTTTGCTTATTTATATTTTTCTGATAATTGCTTGGTGCAAAATTTTCTGTCCACAGTTCACGTTTGACCCTAATCCCCATGCACCCAATGGGGAAAGCAGACAGTGGCGGGACAACACCTTATTGACTGGGGGCTGCCCAGCTTGAAGCGGGCGGTAGCTATCCAGTGAGATCCTAGAACCTCTTCCACTGTCGGAAGTAGCCCCTGGCGCCATGCCCTACGCCAATTGGGCAAAATGCTTATAACCGGTAACTGCTACTTCCCGTGTTTTGCCAACACCTATAGGGTGAAGCTGGAGTGTCCTCTTCAGGGCGCGAGCTTGGGCACAGTTATATGGAGATCAAGCTGTTGCTCATGCAGCATGTTCCCCCTCTCCACACAGCTGGTAGATCCAAAGGAACGGCAGTAGCCGATACAGTTTGGTACCAGCCACGTCGCAGGAGTTGCCAGAATAATGTCGAATCGACATTAGACTGCCTTAGGGACTCCGACTCCGGATTTATCCTCAGGGTTTACTCCCGAAGCCAATTCCATAAATGGATATTCCCGCAAGGCAGCGGTGGTTTGAATTCAGAGTTCCTTCTCTTAGATAAGCTACCGACCAAGGATCACGAGCCCTATCTGCCCGAAGCTGCTGGTTTTAAGGCGCCAGTCGCACGCCTTTGCCCCTTCTCCCGTCAGTGAAAACAGTTCCGCCGGGCTCAAATTGAGCCACTCGTGAAGGCCGGGAGCTGGCCTTGGTTGTCAGAGGCTGCTTGAGGCGCGTGCCATAGAAGCATTTATCTGCAGTGAGAGCTTATCCTCACTACAACTCCCGGCTGTAACAACCTTTGGAACCATATATATACTACTATATATTATATTAGATTTGTCTCACTAATCTAACTCTGTTGTAGATGATAGGCTGACTGAGAGAAGCTTCTCGAGTGTCAGAGACAGAATCTGCTATATTTCCTCCACCTCATTCGTGAAATCTATTTCTATTTTATCACCTCCCACTGAGCTATCACTTATTTCTCGATTTTGTCGGAACATATGTTAATACTAAACGCTGGTAAAGTTTGTGATTGTCTAGCAATCACAGGGTTCTGAAGAAGTAGGTGTTTGAGCTAAGCTAAGGAGTGCGTTCAGACAATTACGTCTTGTTAATTGCCTCCCTTACCCGAACTGTCTTCAGGGGTGAACTTGTAGTGGACTTACAAATTAAGGGATTTTTTTTCTCCTTAAATTTTGTGTAATAATTATTATGTTTCCACTGTAGCAACTTATTTTTGTTAGTGATTAATCTTAACTACTATTTAATTGGCGTAGTCGTCTGCATTAGGTGCTTAATTGCCGATTAATAGCAGCGATAGTTAGACACTATATCATAGAAGGAGGTTAAAGTATATCATCTTTTGTTTTGGTATTTTCTCGCAAGTGGTAGGAACCAGTGTATCATTTTTCTTCTTTTCTTCCTTGCGTCGTCTCAGTCACTGATTTATTATAGCCGAGTGGGCGAAAATGAGGCAGATGCTCAGACAGGAAGCAATGGAAGAGGGACTGGACGGCGACGAAGCGAAAGCTTTTGTCAGGGACGAACTGGAGAGATATGACGCCGAGAAGAAAGAAGAAGAACTAAGGAGGAAAGAAGAAGCAGCTGAAGCTAAAGAGCAGAAGAAGATGGACGAGGAAATGGAAATCCGCAGGGAGAGAGAAAGAGAGAGGGAGAGATAGCACGAGTTGGCGCTTAAGACTCTAGAGTTCCAAAGCCGTGGTGCTGCCTCTAACTCCAGCAATGGAGAATCTTCTCCTCATTCTTCCTTAACTGATCCTTCTAATACTCAATCTACTCACCTTACTGCTATGTCTTTTGCGCTAGAATTTTTCCCGTGTCCTAATGAGAAGATTGTCACGTATCTATAAAAATTTGAGAAAATTGCAACTCTTTACAATTTAGAGAGGTCGCGTTGGAATATGAAGCTTTCCCAGGCTTTGAAAAGCAGTGCGAATGATGTTTACGCCAAACTGGAGAGCAGCCAACAAGACAATTACGACGTCTTGAAGAAAGCGTTACTAAAGCGTTTTGAAATGAACGCGCGCAAATTTTTGCAACTGTTTCGCAACAGATGAAAGGAGAATTCTGAAACTTTTCAGCAGTCCTCCTCTCGTCTAAAGGGATATCTGACAAAGTGCCTAGAGCTCTCGCAGCTCCCCTCTACCTATGAAGGTCTGGAGGAATTTGTTATAACAGAACAAATAAAGAACACTTTATCTGCGGACACCCGAAGATTTTTAGCTGAGCAAGGTGCAGAAAAGCTTGAAGACATATTGGAAAAGTCTGAGCGTTATCAAAATGCGCTGGCCGAACTGCCGGCCACAAAACGTAAACCGACAGAAAGCATTTTCGAAAGAATAATATAGACCAATCTTCTCATGCTTCTAATCAGAATAACCACAAAGAAACTGGACCTCAAAACCCCCCTCCTGAAAAATCCAAGTTCTACAAAACAAGTACCCCAACCACAGTAAACACTCTGATCAACCCGACCGCCCTTCATGGCAACGCGGTCAGAAAGGACAAGGTGACAAAGGGAAAACCCCTGCGCACGGGACTAAGGATCAGAGCAAGCACACCGAGCCGAAGCGCATCGGATACTTACAAACAACAGACTCGCAGGAAAGAACTATTGTCAGTGATTCTCAACCTGAAGGAGAGAGGCCCTCTACGCGAGGTACTGTTGTTTTAAACGGGACTTCAACTTATTGTTTGTTTGACACGGGGCTTTCTTTTGATTGCATTGTTGCCAGGTACCTGGTCAAACCCGGTCAAGAGACAGAAGAAACCGTTAAACTTTGTGGAGTTCTTAAGAGTGATGCACCAACAACGCTTCCCATCGCATTGGTGGAGATCCAATCTGATTTTGTCAGAGGTGTGATCAAAGCGGTTGTTATTGATGACCCCATCTACCCAGTCATACTTGGCTGTAGGTATGTGTTTATTGGGAAACCAGAAGAGCCAATAGTGGCAACAGTAACCACAAGAGGGCAAACCAAGAAGGAACGGGAGCTTGCGCCAAATTTGTTACCCATGGATCTTAAAGAGGCGCAACAAAAGGACCCTACTTTGGAACCCTGCTTTAGGAAATTTCCCATGGCCAAGGACCCTAGACAACACGGAGACATTTTTTCTAAGGATAGCGTGCTTTATCGAAGAAGGGGCAAGCCTGAACAAGATTTTAATCAGCTCCTAGTACCGAAAAAGTACAGAGGTCAAATCCTAGAAATGGGGCACTCTCATCCCTTTAGTGGACATATGGGACAGAACGCCACAAACCAGCGAATACACACTCACTATTGGTGGCCAGGAATGAATACTGATATTATCAGATACATCAAATCTTGCGCACAGTGCCAACGGGTGGCACCCAAGCATTGGACCCCCCCCCCCCAGTTCCCATGGGGGAAATGCCAATAGTGGGAACACCATTTGAACGGGTTGCTGTCGACATTGTTGGACCCCTAGAAAGGACCAAACGAAGGAACATGTTTATCCTGACCCTAGTCGACACGTGCACTATGTGGGCCGAAGCTATACCGCTAACATGCACAGATTCGAAGCATGTCGCAGAAGCTCTAGTGCAGATTTTTACACGGTTGGGATTCCCTCAACAAGTTTTGACGGACAATGGATCCCAATTCCGTAGCCTGTTAATGGAGATCTTTAAGATCTTGATGGCCAAACACATCCACACCAGCCCGTACCATCCGGCCGGAAATGGGCTCGTGGAACGTTTCAATGGCAGTCTCACCACGATGTTACGTAAGCTGGGACAAGAAAAACCGGAAGATTGGGATCTTTTCATTCCTGCAGCCCTATTTGCGTACACGGAAGTTCCCCAGGCCTCTACGGGTTTTCCCCCAGCTACACTGTTATTCGGCAGAACTATCAAGGGCCCGCTTGAAGCCTTACTCAGGTCGCTGACAGACCAGAAGGCGGATCAGACAGTTGTATCAGCCAGTAGATATGTATCGGAATCGAAGGAAAGGCTACAGCTAGGATGGGATCTAGCAACGACCAACCTTAAGAAAGCTCGCGCAAAGCCCGCTAAACGATACAATCAAGCAGCAAAGGAGAGAGAATTACAACCAGGAGATAAAGTTTTGTTGTTACTGCCAACCGGAAGCAACAAGCTACGCATCGGGTGGCAAGGGCAGTTTACCGTCCTGAAAAAGATCTCGAGAACGAATTATCAGATCTCTATTAAAGGAAAGGAGAAGGTTTACCACGTAAATCTGTTGAAGAAATACTTGGAAAGACCGGTGCCGTCCCCCGAACATCTCCTGGCGATCGCCATAGCTACAGAGGATGTTGAAGATGACGATAGTTGCATGGAATATCCATTGCAACAAACTGAATCTTTCGAAGATGTAAAATTTGGAGACACTCTCTCTGAAGCACAACAGACAGAAACGAGGGCTTTACTGAACCAGTACACAGCAGTGCTAACGGATGTACCTGGGCGAACTCATCTCGTAGAGTTCGAAATGAAACTTAACAACGAGACACCCGTTCGAACCAAAGTATACCCTATTCCGTATGCGAAAGCTGATACGCTATGCGCAGAGATAGACAAGCTACGTATAACAGGAATTATTAGTGAGTCTACATCTCCGTATAGTGCGAGCGTAGTGCTGTTGCAGAAGCCCAATAAGGAAGTTCGGCTGTGTATCGATTACCGTCTACTTAACACAGTAACGGAATTTCAGCCGGAACCCCTCCAAAGCGCTTCTGAGCTGTTTAGCAAGCTAAGCAAGGCACGGATTTTCTCAAAGATTGACCTGAGTAAGGGTTACTATCAGATACCAGTCAAAGAGGAAACTAAGCCTTTGCTGGCTTTCAGCACTAGTGAAGGACACTATACGTTTAACGTGATGCCATTCGGGTTACACAACGCACCATGAGTGTTCACAAGGATGATGAGAAAGCTGTTAGAACCATTGCACAGTCCACATATCCACAATTTTATGGACGATATAGTAATTGCAACAGACACATACGAAGAACACATGGCTACGGTTGAGATGCTCCTCAGGAGACTACAGGAAACTGGTCTCACAGCTAGACCTAGCAAATGTTTAATCGGCTTCGAAAAACTTGACTTCCTGGTACATACCATTGCTCACGGCGCCATGTGGCCAGTTGCTAAGAACGTAGAGAAGATACGTGCAGCAAAGATGCCAAGGACGAAGAAAGAAACGCGATCGTTCTTATCACTATGTGCTTATTACCAGAAATTCATCAAAAATTTCAATGGGTTGACAGCACCCCTTACTGACCTTACGAAAAAGGGGCGACCGGAGAGAATTATCTGGGATCAAAAGTGCGAAGACGCTTACGTCACGGTCAAGAAATAGTTGTCCGAATATCCAATTCTGCGACTGCCTGATATTACCAAACCCTTTGTATTGCGAGTTGACGCATCGGGACAAGGCATCGGGTCCACTTTGCTTAAGGCAGGCGACGATGATCCCAACCAGCTATTCCCAGTGGCATACGGCAGTCGTAAATTGAATAAGGCAGAACAAAATTACTCCACAGTGGAAAGAGAATGTCTGGCATTAGTGCATGGTATAAGGAGGCACCATGAATATCTTTACGGAGTAACATTCACAGTGCAGACCGACCATGCTCCACTGGCATTTCTTGGGGCTAATAAGGAATTAAACGCGAAAATAATGCGCTGGGCACTGCTGCTAAGTGTATATTCCTTTAAAGTCGAATACATTCCAGGAAGGGAAAACGTGGGAGCAGACTTCATGAGTAGGAATTGGACAGAGACGGAGGGGGAGATGAGAGGGAAGAGAACAGACACCCTGAAGCTACGGATATAGGAAATTTATTTCCATAACATAGACATGGGGTGCTTCCATATCTTAAAGGGGGGACGTTCTGCCGCATAGAGATTTATGATCAATAAATTTTCTATATTCTTTTCTTTTCTACCAGTGTCCTCTACTTTAATATAGCTCTTTTATCCTTTTCCTGGGGGATTTTTTGCATTCGTTCGTTTGCGACAAAATATATTTTCCCATTCTGACTTTGCCGTTTCTTTTCTCATACTGGTAACGCATCGTATTGCATAATCATGTCAGTCCCTGGACGAGACGAAATACTGTGAAATTCGTCTCGATAGACATGGGATGGCAGACATATCGTCTAACATTTTCATCTGACAGGGCGCTCTACGGTTAAGTTTCTCGGTGTTAGGTGTGAACGGCGCCCTCATGCATAAGCTCAGAAATGAGACATGTCGGACGGGGGTGTCGAAGACGCCTTCGGCCAGTCGCTTGGCAGTGGAAAGGGCCTGCGTCTAGTATGTGAATTGTTAAGAGAGGGGGGGGGAGAGAGAGAGAGAGAGACCGGCGCTATTTCGGGTTTTCGTAATAGCGTGGGATCCTTTGTCCGATTTCAGATATCTTACCCTGAGTTTTAGACTAGACATTCAATCTCCAAGTTGCAGTAGACGTGGTCGCTTCGTTCTAGATACTTATATTTATAAGTGAAACTCTTAGTTTCGTTGTGATACTCGTAGTTCTGGTTAGAGGTAATATAATATATCTAGTATTTTGTGAGTGATTTATGTGTTAAATAGCCTATTATATTTCACTAGTTTCTTTTGTGCAGAAGAAATTAATTTATAAGTCTGTTATATTCTCTAGTGACGTGTTTCAGTAGAAAGCAGAATAAATTATAATTTCTAGCTTAAACTCATGCAGCTATAAATAAATTTAATTTAACTGCTAAATACTCAGTCGAGAATATTTTAAAACTAACTTATAACTGCACTGATTCATCACTGAGTATTGAAGAAATACGTATGTATTTCTAATTCATGATGATTGATTTTATGAATTATACCTTATTTCACGAGAGTTTTAAATGATAAGTCAAGCTCTCCGCTTGCAGTTTATAATGTAAGTTATAACCGAGTACATAGTATGTATAAGTATTTTATATGTTGTTTTTTCTTTATTCAGTGAAAATTGGGGTAACCCAACTTCGCCAGCGTTTTGTACAGAAAAATATCTGTGAAGAACTAAAACATTTTTTCTTAAAGACTTGGGTGTATAAAGTAAAACCTGTCTAGATTGCATTGGCATCCAGAACGAAAGAGTACCCAGTACATAAACGTTTTTTTTAAGATTTAATGAAGTAACGGGCCCATCGATCCTGATTTAATTCTTCCAGAGAAAAACCTCAAGTACATTTCAGCCCTTGTGGCAATCAAAATATTAATATCAGTAACATTCCGACGGAGTTTTGACTAGTGGTGGTGTGACCAAATCAAGTCCTATACTGAGAGAAGGCACCGACCTGACATTCCTCATTACTAGAAACCTAAGCTATTGACACTGTGCGCGCTGTTAACGTTCGTGCCTGGACAATTTTAATGTGACTTACACAGATATCCATAAATAAGAATAACCAAGAAAACGTTCCCTGAAGTAGTGAATTCAACCCGTCTTTTTGGAACTGGGATTCTCTTGGCCAAGACTACCATTGGAGAGTCTGTATGTGCATGTCCTAAAAATTGTGTTTCCAGAAGTTGCTACCAAAGCTGTAAGTACGAATGAAAGCACGTGATCACGGCTGACTGAATAGAGTGAATGCAGGACTGAGTGATTCCTTTATTGTTATATTTTGGCACCCATTTTGCTGTCTTAAATTTCTTTATGCAAGTTTTTGTTGCTAACAATATTTTCCCTTAGGATAGATCAGAGTATCCAAGTCTGTTCATACCTTTAAAGGGAAATCTTAGACTAAATCATATGTATCCGTGACTCTTTGGGCTATCACTTTTCTTCTAACAGGACTGTGGGCTATACATCGAGAGAAAGGATCATACCAATGGGTCTATCATTTTTGTAGAAATTCACTGACTTTATGACTATTTGTATATGTTTGATGTAATTTTGTATGTTGTGATGGAAGTTTATTTCGATAATTAAACTTCACATAAACTTATTCCAGTGTGTCGGTCAGTTCGTTCCCAATTATCTGTATTTCCATTGTCATAGTTTCACGTCTGTGTGTCTATTGTAGTCACTTATGTGTGTGTGTATGGGAGGTATATATATATATATATATATATATATATATATATATATATATATATATATATATATATATATATATATATATATATATATATATATATATATATATATATATATATATATATATATATATATACTACTATATATTATATTACCAACGGGCTGATCACCCGTTTGCCAGTCACTTCGATTACGGAAACAACAGCAAATGGATTGATTTGCCATTGCCCTAAAGACGCCAATAGGCGTGATGGGAAACAATGGCAAAGAAAACCTATCTGCTGTTGCCCTAAGACGCCACTAGGCGTAATAGCCACTGACTGCTTTGACGGTCGGTGGCTAAGGACGGAAGAAGAAGAAGATATATTATATTAGATTTGTCTGACTAATCTAACTCTCTTGTAGATGATAGGTTGACTGAGAGAAGCTTCTCGAGTGTCAGAGACAGAATCTACTATATTTCCTCCACCTCACTCGTGAAATCTATTTTTATTTTATCACCTCCCACTGAGCTATCACTTATTTCTATGTCTATTCAGAAGGGACGAAACTAAGTCTTAATCACCTATCACAAATTTACGACAAAAACAATATATATCCTAATTATAACCCATCAGAGGTTGAACGGGATATTTTTCTTCATTAATTTAAAAAAAAAAATCTTACTCGATGCTTATTCACGCTACTAGCCCTAGTATTGTCCAGGCGAATATGGCGTCTACGTCGTTCAGCCTCGTTTTCGATTCTGCCATAGTTGGCGTAACTCTCTATAGAATCTAGGGCACTAGCCCATGCCACTTGGTTTGTGGATAATGGTGTTACGCATTTTAATGTTCGTAAAGTGACACGTGGATGACACCAGGCTGACACATTTTGGCCACTGTGAGCTTTTTATAAGATGTGCTATTTTGATAATAGAAGATTAATATACAGTAATTTTCTTCATAGATGTGAAAATAGTTTAGTTGGGTGTGGCTCACGATAATTGATTATATTTTTATTTTGTTACTTTGAGGTCAGAATATAGTACGGTGTGAGTGAGGAGTGACCACAAGTCAATAACGGAGATCAAATATCTCACCTCATCTTCACCCACCCTATCACAGACAGATAAAAATTGTTATAGACACATTTCAGGAAAACTGTTTTTGCAATAGGTTACAAGAAACATTTTGAGTAGACAATTTTTAGTTTTGAGAGAAACAATTGATGCAGCTAGTTCTTATAAGGGAGATTTGTAGACCAGTTCTCAAGATATAGATTATGTAAATAAATGATATGTACAGCTTCACCATGGAAACGCGGCTATAGTGAAGAGATAAAATAAATGGCAGAATGTGAAACAGAATAATAAGATATGACATATGTTTATTGCATTTGTTTATCGTGTATAATTTGATCCTGCGGAACTTGCGGTTAATGCTTATTAAGTGATAAGTATTGCAGAATTTGATATGTGATGTGAGATGAAGCTGTGGATTACAGACATATTAACTGATAAGAGATGATGAGTACCGTCCTAGTATCTCGTTTTATCCTACTGTACTGTTTTGCAACAGACAGTGATTTTTAAGCAGTTATACTTTGAAAGGAACAGAAACGTTTCCAACATATTTTCTTGTAGAGCTGAGGACAGTGATTCTCAAACAGTCATACCTTGATAGGTACAGTAACGTTATTTTAAAAATGTCCATACTGATCATCTTTAACGAGAACAATGTTGTGTAACAGGGACGACTCTTGAGTGCACACGGGAAATGATAGAGGTCCTATTTCAATAATGGTCTGCAGGAAGTAATAAATAGAAATATAGATGGGGGTTAAGATGAGTATTACATCCCTTGTTTAAGCGACAGAGTTTATATCTTGTTTGTCTGTTGAAGCGGGATGAACGAATTGAGCTTCACGTGGGTTTAGTGTTTAGATGAGTTGTTTGTAAGCGAAGGTTCTGTTCTGGATGTTTCAAAAATAGTTGTAGTAGTAAATCGTGGGTTTAGATAAAATCTGATAGTTCTGAGTCTTGACGGAGTGAGCAGTGGGCCGCAGAGAGTTCGCGTATCGTATGATATAGCCCGATGCATCTGGGTTGACCTGCGGTTTGCAGAAGATACACTATCATCACGAACTTCACTCTCCCTGCCACTCTGGTCAAATGACAGTGTTATATTTCTGTGAGATGACCAGATGTCAGTGTATATTTCATAAGGAAGGACTGTGTTATGTTCGTAAGACCAGGTACGTTGAACGTTATGAACCTTTTTAGTTGTAGTGAAGTACAGTAGACAGGTAGGCAGTCGAGTATGCAGCATGAGCTTGGTAAATGTACATCCCTGTCGGTAGGCCAGTGTTCTTAACACAGATACGCCAAGATAGCTGCAGATGACTATTAACTGAACATTGAGATAAACAGTTTCAAGTAGGGAGATATTGGCGGTATAGCAACAACAACAGTGGTTCTCAACTTGTGAACCCAATAGCCACTATAGATAGTTTATACAGAGAGCGTTAGAGAGAAAAGCAGAATTTTACATACTGAATTTCGTTGTGCAAGCGCCAGCCACATGAGGAAGGCTGGGCATGTTATTGAAGTCTGTCAAGAGCCAGCACCTGGCATATTTTACATGTTTCTATGTAAATAAAGTTCTACCTGTTGAGTTATGAAGCCTTCTGGCATCATAGTTCATTTTGTCAACTGTTGTTCACAACGAAGTCGTCGTATGTGAAGATTACTTATCAACTAATGCAAGCAGTCTACTGATCGGGCTGTGATACGAAATCTAACATACGATCAGCACAAATTAGAAGTATAAAACAATAGACAAGTCAGTCAACGGCCATAGTTTTACAGCTTGTATAGAGCCTATTTCAAATTTTTGACGTTTATTTCAGCTTTGAGAGACCCAGTTTTTTTACATTTAAAAAAAATTAACCTAGTGCACACAGAATACATTTCTGTGTGCACTAGGTTAATGTTTTTTTAAATGTAAAAAAACTGTGTCACTTTAACCCGCACGTGAAAATTGCCATTGTTGCTGCAAAAACTTGTCGTTTTTGCAACACGCCCCACTAGTTCAAAAGGTGAAAAAGTGAGTTGAATTTCTTTTTGCTAGTAAGTCACACATTATTAAAAAACACTTGACTGATCTTTTCCACGGATGAATCAAATTTATTTGGTAATAAATTCTTTACACCTGGTTGCATTTAATTGTTCCATACAGGATTTTTTCTTGGTGGCCCTTAACTTTTGTCCAGTAGTATATGTTCCTCACATACCCACACACATAAGTGACGACAATAGACGCACAAACGTGAAACTATGACAATGAAAATATAGGTATTGGGAACGAACTGACCGACACACTGGGATAAGTTTATGTGAAGTTTAATTATCATAATAAACTTCCATCACAACATATAAAATTACATCAAACATATACAAATAGTCATAAAGTCAATGAATTGCTACAAGAATGATAGACTCATTGGTATGATCCTTTCCCTCGATGTATAGCCCACAGTCCTGTTAGAAGAAAAGTGATAGCCCAAAGAGTCACGGATACATATACTGAAGTCTTAGATTTCCCTTTAAAGGTATGGACAGACTTCGATACTCTAGTCTATCCTAAGGACAATATTGTTAGCAACAAAACTTACATAAAGAAATTACAAAGTGGGTGCATATATAAAAAAACATCACTCAGTCTACTCTCACTCTGTTCTTTCAGCAGGGATCCCTGTCTCACTTTCTTACCGAATGTCTGGATGGTGTTCGCCATCTGGCGCACTTTATGACACACCCAACGTAAATCTGCCTTTCGTTTGATGAAGCGTTTACCCAGCTCTGCAGATCTTGGTTTCATCCAATGGGTCCGGGGAGCGTCCTCTTCATGCGATATTTTGTTCAGATTTAGTTATTTTCACTTTACTCAGTTCGGGTAAGAATTAGTTTTAGCGGGCCCACAATGTCAGAATCACGAGGTTTCCCGTATTTTGGAAAATGACCGGTTGGTAACTTCTCTCGAAAAATTAATTATTGTTCACACCACCATTTGTCAAAAATCGTCGGAAAGTTAATGCTGGTAATATTTTTCGCCACAGAGGCTGCATGTACTTGATGTTTTATCAGGAAGAATTTAATCTGGCTCGGTAGGCGCAGTTATTCAATTTGTCTTAAAGTTTGTGAAAATGGGTACTCTGTCGTTCTGGATGCAAACACAATGCCAGACAGGTTTTACTTTGTACACCCACACTTATTTAATTAAAAGAATGTTTAGTTCTTCACAGATATTTCTTATCAGTACTTAAACGCTGGTAGAGTTGGGCTACCCCAGTTTTCACTGAATAAAGAAAAACAAACATATAAAATACTTACACATACTATTCCTCGGTTATAACTTACATTATAAACTGCAAGCGTAGAGCTTGTTTTTATCGTTTAAATCTCCCGTGATATAAGTTATATTCATAAAAAGCAATCATCATGAATTAGAAATACGTACGTATCTCGTCAATACTCAATGATGAATCAGTGCAGTTATAAATTAGTTTAAAATACACTCGACTAATTACTAGCAATTTAATACAATTTATTTATAGCTGCATGAGTTTAAGCTAGAAATTATAATTTATTCTGCTTTCCACTGTACCATGTCGACTAGCGAATATAACAGACTTATAAATCAATTTCTTCTGCACAGAAATCTAACTAGAAAAATGAAATAAGCGGTTATCACTGAATCACTCAATTCTACTAGATATATATATTTACCTCCACACAGAACTACAGATTAATACCACGAACTAGAATCCTTCAATATAATGGTAGTCTAGAACTCGGCAAAATGTTGCCAAGAAACTCAGAACTTTGCAATATACATGATATTTTCCAGCACGAGTGATCTGTCTACTGCAGATTTAGGAGGACTGAATGAAGTCAAGTTTCAGCTACTGGGTAGATATATGAAACAGACAAAGGATCCCACGTTATTTCGCAAATCCGAAATAGCCTCCCCTTCTCGTCTAATACTTTGCAAAAACTCAGAAGCCTGCCATAACCTGTCAATACGCGTCTTAACACCTCACGCTGAGAACTAGCCGAAGAAGCGTGAGTGTCATGGAAAAACGAGACAAATGTCTGCCATTCGGTCTCTCGAGAACGAATTTCTCACACTATTTCGTCTACTGCAGGGCCTGACACCTTATGCAATAAAATGCGTTTCTAAATGAGAAAAGAAACAGGCGAAAGTTTGAATGGGAAAGTAATATTTTGTCGCAAACGAATGAATGCGAAAAAAAAACAGGAAAAGGATAAAAGAGCGATAATAAAGTAGAGGACACGGGTAGAAAAGAAAAGAATATAGAAAATTTATTGATCATAAATCTCTATGCGACAGCGATGCAGATGGCAGTTTCCACACCTCACGCCGAGAAAGTTAGCCGAAGAAAACTCGTGTCAGATGAAAATGTAGACAAATGTCTGCTCTCTATGTCTGACTAGACGAATTGTCACACTATTTCGTCTCGTCCAGGGACTGAAATATTACGCAATAAAATGCGTTACTAAATGAGAAAGAAACGGCAAAGTCAGAATGGGACAGTGTCGTGGAATATTCTAATCCACATATATAAATTATCAAGTAAATATAAAGCCTAATAAATACATATAATAAATAAAGGAAGAAGAATGGTAAAGAACAGTGCTGTCACAATGGCAGTACTCGAAATCCCCCTTGTTTTCTACTTCGTCGGCAAATTGTAACGCTTTCACGTTGATAGTAAAAGCCTACTGTATTATTACCCGCGTTCTTCAATGAAACGTGTGCTGTATTTCTTGGAAAAACATTGAGATACCCAGCGGATCAATGACCTAATTTAAATATTTCATTCATTCCATTTTATACACGGCGGAACGAACGAACAGATGGACTAAAGGATAAAGAGAGAGGGAGGGCTGAAAATCAGGAACGCATGCAACACGCGTCGCGCGATACACAATTACTACTATCACGCGTGTAAGGCCACATGCACTAATTTTTTTTTTTCAGACGGACAGTGATAAATTCACTACCCTTCCCAGAGTTAGGTTTTTAAATCCTGAAAAACGCTTATAAGGAAAGATGACAATAGATGGGTTTACGTTTGAAAACATTACAGTACCCAGACAGCACATCTTCGAAACAGGAGGTAGAAGAAATTGCATATTTTGAACGCAGCCACTTAGCTCTTTTAAATTTGTTTATTTGGGTTCCTTAGGGTTTGCTGACAAAGAATATGTAAAACGTTACGCAAATAGTCTAGGAATTAACAAGTTATAACCAAAATAAAATGGTGGGGATGCCTGACAGCATAAAATCATTTCTGCTCATAAAATTTTTTTATAACGTGTTTGAAAAAACCTTACGTACAGAAATAGCCTACCATGTAAACTCCAAATTGATTGGAGCGCAACAAATATAAGACTGAACACGATTGGTCGGACTATAAATACTATCTTTGGTTGTTAGGGGAGACGTAGGAAGTTAAAATTTTTTCAAACACTTGTCGAAACGTGGCTCCATTGGCTAGACTCGCTGATATACTCACTTAGGAGCGTTAGTTCGAGACCACTAGTTCAAATAAGCTTGATAAAGCAACAGTGCGTTGAAGCCAGCTCACATTTTTGTTAAAATAAAAGCCTGGAACATAAGCAGATGGGAATTTGTGCCTGTAATTGTGCCAGAATTCATTGCTAATCAACGTATCTGTGTTTGTTTCCATGAATTGTGGGACCGTGGTCTTGATGGTATTGAGCAGCACCTGGTCAGAGCTTTGCTGAATCCAGAGTCGGACAGCATACTCCTTGGTCCATTTAGCTATCAGTGAGGTGTCTCCAGAGCCCAGGGGAGAAATCGAGCAGAGGAGTCTCTTCCTGCCGCCATCACGCAAGATAAGCTGATGTGGCCAGCTGAGCTCAAAATTATGTACCCCCATCTTAAAATAATATTGTAACATAAACTTAAGAGGGGAAGTAAATTGTTTTAATAACAGGAACTGAGAACATCTCCAATACTAGCTCCCATAAAGACAAACTATTGAAGTCATGATGACAAATACCAACAGAGCTTGAACAAAACAAAACCAGTATTACCTCATATTACTACTACACAAATGACACACATAGGATACTTTAATAAAATATGTCACTACAATATTCATATTGAGAAATTCTGTACATATAACTTGTAATTAAAATTGATTGTGATTCCTGGTTCCCTTTGTATTTGAATCAGGACACATATTCATTCATAACAAGCAATGAATACATATTGTTATTTGAAAAGTTATCAGTGACTCCTTTAAGATATCCTTTAGAGTGTTATATGTATGTGAGTGTCACAGTGTTGTCAAGTGTGGTGGAATAAATTAAATTGTTTATCTGTCTGTTGTTGTTATGACTTACACTTCATCATACACATACCCTAGACATACAACGTAGTCATCACACTATTCCAGAATAATTCTGACTGAGATATACATATATGTGGCAGCAAGTAAGGTTATCTATAATACACTACTCTTATTAGATATAGATACCTTCACAGCTGATCTCAGTCAGTACACTAAGTCCCCTATAAATATTTATAACATCCCACTTCACCACATATATTGGGGTCTCGCTCTTGGGATTTTGAATCTTTCCCTATTAAAAATATTGGGGGTAATTCACTTCAGGGAATATAAGAATTAAAAGGTATCCTTGGGTGGAATTAAATAAGGTTGAGCTCACGGTGCCTGTGTTGTCCATTAGATATATTTAGAGATTAAATTGTTGGTTAGACATTGTATAAATTTACCTGATAGACAATGGCGGACCTGGCCAAGTTTCGATCTGCTGCTGTTCAGACTGCAAAAGAGTTAGGATTAGATGGGCAAGTTATGGTTGCCTATGTCACTACGGAATGTGACAAATTTATTGAACGCGAAGAAAGAAGGTTTGAAGCCGAAAGAAAGTTAGAGGCTGAAAAAGAAATTAAGAGGTTGCAGATTGAGGCTGAGGCTAAGAAATTGGAGGCAGAAAGAGAAGACAGAAGATTGGCTGCAGAAAGGGAAGAGAAGAAATTAGCTGCAGAAAGGGAAGAGAAGAAATTAGCTGCAGAAAGGGAAGAGAAGAAATTAGCTGCAGAAAGGGAAGAGAAGAAATTAGCTGCAGAAAGGGAAGAGAAAAAATTAGCTGCAGAGAGGGAAGCAGAAAAGGAGGAGAAGAGATTACAAAGGGAACATGAGTTACGACTAAGGGAGTTTGAGTTTCAGGGCCATGCTCCTGAAAATGGTGCCAGTCCCTTTGCCTCTGATGCTACTGCTAGCCAGGGAGCCTCAACCTCAGCTATGAATTTTCATTTAGATCATTTTGTTGAGAAAGACGATGATATAGAGAGCTACCTAAATAGGTATGAACTATTAGCTACCACGTATGGGTTAGAGAGAGAAAGGTGGAGCTTAAAGTTATCTCAAGGACTTCGTGGGGCAGCTTATGAAGTTTTTGCTAAAATGAGCAGAGGTGATCAGGAAAATTATGACATGCTAAAGCAGGCTCTTTTGTTAAGGTATGAAAAGAATGCAGAATTCTATAGGAAAAAATTTAGGAATGCTAAACTACTGTCAGGTGAAACCTATCACCAGTTCTCTGCACGAATAGAGACATACTTGGAGAAATGGACTTCTCTGGGGAAAACCCAAGATCTTAAGGAAATGGTCCTTATAGAGCAATTAAGAGAGTCCATGGCTCCAGACCTGAGAAAGTTTCTCATGGAACAAGGTGCAGAGAGGCTGGGTGAGTTGCTAAATGTTGCTGAAAGGTATCAAGCAGCTCAAGCAGAGGTAACAGGTAATAAAAAGAAACAAGTGGATAACTTTAGGGCACCACAGAACTTTAATAAATTTGATCCTAAGGATCAAAACAAAGGTAAGCACCAATTTGATAGGCCACGGTATGAAAATAAAAATAAATTCCCACAATTCGATGAAAGGAAATATGATGAAAGAAAATCTTTCAACCAAGGAAAAAGGTGGTGTAAGAATTGTCAGATGGACAATCATGACACTGACCGTTGCAGAAGGAAACCTGTGTATATGGCAACCCTTCAGGTCAGGCCGACCTCAAGACAGGAGGAGGATATTATGTTAGATACCACTCCAGAAGAGATGAGGAAGGCACAGGCTGGGGATAAAACACTCAAGCCTTGTTTCAGAAAATTGTCAACTTGTCATACAACTCCAGGCAAGGGAGATTTTTACATGAAAAACAAGTTGATGTATAGGAAGGCCGGAACTAGATCCCATGGTCACGGACAGCTAGTTCTTCCAAAAAGATACAGGACAGAATTAATAAGGAGCCTACATGTGAAACCAGATGGGGACCATGAGAAAATAGGTACCCTCATTCAAAAGGTGGCTCACAATTATTATTGGCCCAAAGCAAGATGGGACATTGAGAATTTTGTAGAAAGGTGTAGCATAGCACATGAGGGAACACCCACAAGTGGGAACATGGATCAGGACCTGGACACGCCACGGGGCAAAATTAGGCCTGATAATAAAAAGAGAAATAGATTTGATAAAGTGGACCAAATGGAATGGGAAGCCCCTTTTCACGGACAAGCTTCACTTAACTGTTTTACAATGGCCACTATGCGGAGAGTGCAAACAGATGTCTTACCCCAGGATAAGCCGAAAATCCCTCAATCGGACTTAAACAAACTGGAGGAAGAGGATGTAGAGAGGAAATCTCTCATCAAGAATTTTAAGTGGGGAGAAAGCCCCAAAAGAAAAATTGGTAGCGGTCGTTTTGTGAATGATAATTCTGGGAGGAAAAATCATCACTATAAAGCTTCGAGTGGAAGAGACCATACCGGTGCATGGACAAATAGGTCCACACAATTAAAGGTCCACATGTAGCTTTGTTAAGAACGTGGACTGATGAAAAGGCAGAGGAAAACATTACATCTTCATACCAATATGTGAATGAGCTGACCACTCGTTTAAAAACTGGCTGGAAACTTGCCAATGAAAATTTGAAACAAGCCAGGAAGAAACATGCTGCCTATTATAACAGGAAATCAAAAGACAGAAATTTGGCTGTGGGAGAGAAAGTACTGCTTCTTTTGCCCGGGAGTCAGAATAAGTTACAAATTGGATGGCAGGGTCCATATACAGTTTTAGAGAAGGTATCTAGAACAAATTATAAGATAGATAAGAAGGGGAAAGAAAAAATCTATCATGTGAATCTCCTGAAGAAATATTTGGAAAGAGAACATCAGGAGGAGACACACTTGTTGACCTTGTCCATCGCCATGGAGATGAAAAAGGAACCACTTTCATCATTTGAGTATCCATTACACCCCTGTGAGACAGCAGCACAGGTGAAAATCAGTACACATTTAACGAAAACTCAGAAAGAGAGAGTGCAACAGGTTCTAAATAATCATGCAGAGGTGTTAACAGACCGACCAGGGCATACAAACCTATTGGAATATGATATGAAACTGATAGACCCCACACCTGTCTGTATGAAACCATATTCGATTCCGTTTGCTAAGGAGAAAGCTTTGAAGGAAGAGATAGACTATCTGTTGAAGGAGGGAATTATTTCACACAGTGAATCCTCATATAGTTCCGGTGTGGTACTCTTAAGGAAGCCCTCTGGAGAACATAGACTCTGTATAGATTACAGGAGACTGAATGCTATTACAGAAGGACAGGTGGATCCATTGCCGGATACAAATCAGCTGTTTGCCAGACTAAATAAAGCTAAATATTTCTCAAAAGTGGATCTGAGTAAAGGATACTATCAGATTCCAGTAAAGCCTGAGGTTAGACCCTACCTAGCTTTTAGTACCTCAGAAGGACACTATGAGTTTAATAGATTGCCATTTGGATTGAAGAATGCGCCTAGTGTCTTCTCTAGAATGATGAGAAAATTATTGGACCCTCTGAATAATCCATGTATAACAAATTTCATGGATGATATCCTGATAGCAACCGAAACATTTGAGGAACACATTGACTCTCTGAACATGCTGTTTAATCGACTTAGGGAGGCAAATTTAACAGCCCGACCAACCAAATGTTGCGTTGGATGTAAAGAATTGGAATTTTTGGGACACACAGTTTATCAGGGAAACATGACCCCTGACCCAAAGAATTTAGAGAAACTACAGAAAGCCCCGAGACCACAAACCAAGAAGGACGTGAGATCCTTTGTCTCATTATGTGGTTTCTACCAGAAGTATATCAAAAACTTTAATTCCATATGTGCACCGTTAACTGATTTGACACGTAAAGGACATCCAGATCGCATTACATGGACACCACAATGTGAAATGACTTACCAAGAATTGAAGGAAAAGCTCACAAGTAAACCCATTTTGAAATTACCTGACTTAAGTCAAGAATTCATAGTAAGGACGGATGCAAGTAATATTGGGTTAGGTGCAACTCTACTACAGAAATCAGATGCATTGGATGGGGAATTAAGCCCAGTGGCATATGCTAGCAGAAAATTGAATAAAGCTGAAATCAATTACTCAACTAGCGAAAAAGAATGTCTTGCAGTAATATGGGCAATAAAGAAATTCAATATTTATCTGTATGGGAAGGCCTTTAAGTTGCAAACAGACCACAAACCTTTATCGTTTTTCAGAATGGTAAAGAACAGTGCTGTCACAATGACTGTACTCGAAATCCCCCTTGTTTTCTACTTCGTCGGCAAATTGTAACGCTTTCACGTTGATAGTAAAAGCCTACTGTATTATTACCCGCGTTCTTCAATGAAACGTGTGCTGTATTTCTTGGAAAAACATTGAGATACCCAGCGGATCAATGACCTAATTTAAATATTTCATTCATTCCATTTTATACACGGCGGAACGAACGAACAGATGGACTAAAGGATAAAGAGAGAGGGAGGGCTGAAAATCAGGAACGCATGCAACACGCGTCGCGCGATACACAATTACTACTATCACGCGTGTAAGGCCACATGCACTAATTTTTTTTTTTCAGACGGACAGTGATAAAATTCACTACCCTTCCCAGAGTTAGGTTTTTAAATCCTGAAAAACGCTTATAAGGAAAGATGACAATAGATGGGTTTACGTTTGAAAACATTACAGTACCCAGACAGCACATCTTCGAAACAGGAGGTAGAAGAAATTGCATATTTTGAACGCAGCCACTTAGCTCTTTTAAATTTGTTTATTTGGGTTCCTTAGGGTTTGCTGACAAAGAATATGTAAAACGTTACGCAAATAGTCTAGGAATTAACAAGTTATAACCAAAATAAAATGGTGGGGATGCCTGACAGCATAAAATCATTTCTGCTCATAAAATTTTTTTATAACGTGTTTGAAAAAAACCTTACGTACAGAAATAGCCTACCATGTAAACTCCAAATTGATTGGAGCGCAACAAATATAAGACTGAACACGATTGGTCGGACTATAAATACTATCTTTGGTTGTTAGGGGAGACGTAGGAAGTTAAAATTTTTTCAAACACTTGTCGAAACGTGGCTCCATTGGCTAGACTCGCTGATATACTCACTTAGGAGCGTTAGTTCGAGACCACTAGTTCAAATAAGCTTGATAAAGCAACAGTGCGTTGAAGCCAGCTCACATTTTTGTTAAAATAAAAGCCTGGAACATAAGCAGATGGGAATTTGTGCCTGTAATTGTGCCAGAATTCATTGCTAATCAACGTATCTGTGTTTGTTTCCATGAATTGTGGGACCGTGGTCTTGATGGTATTGAGCAGCACCTGGTCAGAGCTTTGCTGAATCCAGAGTCGGACAGCATACTCCTTGGTCCATTTAGCTATCAGTGAGGTGTCTCCAGAGCCCAGGGGAGAAATCGAGCAGAGGAGTCTTTTCCTGCCGCCATCACGCAAGATAAGCTGATGTGGCCAGCTGAGCTCAAAATTATGTACCCCATCTTAAAATAATATTGTAACATAAACTTAAGAGGGGAAGTAAATTGTTTTAATAACAGGAACTGAGAACATCTCCAATACTAGCTCCCATAAAGACAAACTATTGAAGTCATGATGACAAATACCAACAGAGCTTGAACAAAACAAAACCAGTATTACCTCATATTACTACTACACAAATGACACACATAGGATACTTTAATAAAATATGTCACTACAATATTCATATTGAGAAATTCTGTACATATAACTTGTAATTAAAATTGATTGTGATTCCTGGTTCCCTTTGTATTTGAATCAGGACACATATTCATTCATAACAAGCAATGAATACATATTGTTATTTGAAAAGTTATCAGTGACTCCTTTAAGATATCCTTTAGAGTGTTATATGTATGTGAGTGTCACAGTGTTGTCAAGTGTGGTGGAATAAATTAAATTGTTTATCTGTCTGTTGTTGTTATGACTTACACTTCATCATACACATACCCTAGACATACAACGTAGTCATCACACTATTCCAGAATAATTCTGACTGAGATATACATATATGTGGCAGCAAGTAAGGTTATCTATAATACACTACTCTTATTAGATATAGATACCTTCACAGCTGATCTCAGTCAGTACACTAAGTCCCCTATAAATATTTAAAACATCCCACTTCACCACAGACAGTAATATTTTGTCGCAAACGAACGAATGCGAAAAACAGGAAAATGATAAAAGAGCGATAATAAAGTAGAGGACACGGGTAGAAAAGAAAAGAATATAGAAAATTTATTGATCATAAATCTCTATGCGACAAAGAGGAAGGACCGGTATGCAGACTACTTTACGTCGGATGATGAACAGTATTTACTGCAAGACTTTAAAGGTTGAAGGATAATGATTCGTTGCATTATATACTCGCCGTATAAGTCGACCCCTAGTTTTGGAGGGATTCTGTCGATTTAAAACGTCAATTTATGCTCCGCATCTGATACACACACACTTTATTTATTTATATATATATATATATATATATATATATATATATATATATATATATATATATATATATATATATAATATATATATATATATATATATATATATATATATATATATATATATATATATATATATATATATATATATATATATATATATATATATATATATATATATATATATATATATATATATATCAAGGAATTCATGGTGACAGCCTTCAGATGCTTATTTTCCATGAGTTCCTTTCGACGTTTTCTCCTCTCTTCTGCTTGCTGTGAGAGCTTCTTTTATTACAAATAAAAAGGCAGATTTAAAAAGGAAAAAGGTAAAGAATCCCGTTACACGCCCATTGGGGCATATTGGGAATATGGTGTTAGGCCCATATTTTCTTGACCAACGGCACACCAGGGTGGATGTGGTCAACATCACGCCGGCCGCCTTAACCTTCCAAGAGTTGCTCTGGTGCCCAATTTTTGAGGCTGGGTCGACCCCGGAGCCGTTTGCGGACTAAAAAATCCCACCTCAACTGGGGATCGAACCATGGACCACCGAGCTAGGAAGCCAGTGCACTAACCACTGCGCTACCGCGGCTTCAGATCTAAAAAAGAGTTATTAAAATTATTGTCTGACATCAATATCTGCAGTTTCTTTACCCGACTCTGTAGGTGCTGTGAATAGGATCCTTTATCAATATTCACTTTCCAGCGTGAGAGCTTTAACGTTAATAGATCGAGTTGACTCGACAAGTTTAGTTGTCTTAGATCGAGCGATACTAAATTCAAGTTATACAAGGCTAGCTACTTCTCTGTACTTGTATGAACATAATAAGGTGTTACTGGAGAAACAGTAGTCTCTGCACCTAGAGCCATTGTTTTCAGGCCTACCAGACCTCTCTTGCGCTTCTGTATGATGTGATCAACATGGTTCTTATACGATAGCCCGCCATGGAATGTTACTCCAAGGTATTTAATCTTGTCTTGCTTTTCAATTTCTTGTCCACTGAGAGTAATATATGTACGATCTGCTTTCAATATGGAGTTATTCAAGGAGAACCACAGCACACAGCCTTTGATGGGATTGATCTTGGAGCTGGTTTCCTCGCACCATTTAGAACCTGCATCTATCTATCTCAGTTCGTGGAGTGCGGACGTGTTTTCATAGAGCTCTACTTTCGTATTTGTGAAAGTTTGTTCCTGCTATAATTCGTGATGGATTTTAATATCATTGTTTTCGGTATCATTGTGGCTTTGTCTTGAAATCATTTTTGTGGTGTCAACATGAACAGAAATGTTAGATTTTGTTCTAAAAGGATCGACTATTATAATACACTGTGCTGTTTTGCATCTAAACTTGCAGTATTGTTAAATGGGTAGCCGACAACCCACGAATAGTTGAGCGCCCAACAATGACCTAACCACCCAGGTTTTTATTATAGGTCTTCAGCGCGGGGCCTTTTTGTAAAATCTACTTTAAAAATGAAACCCCGCGACCCAAATCGTCACGCCAGAGCGATGATTATGAGCCATGATCAAAGCTAATTACATTCTTCCTTCGCGGTACCAGCAATAACATTCACAATGCCAAACGTAAACTCGGTCACCACCACTTGACCGAGCAGAAAGAAACAAAAGGACTACGTCTTAAATGTTTCTAAAGCGGTGAAAAAGAAGACCAGGGTTCTCAATGCAGACACGCCCTCAGCACCATTAGTGACACTACAATACAAAAACCAGAACCAGTGTGTGATATTAACATTCTAAACATTGCTCGAGTACGAAGCATTGCGTGGCTTGACCAAGGCCTACTATAAATCAATCGCCTCTATTGAATCTCGCACTGACGCTAATGGTGCTCATGTCGAAGATGTCATTTCTACTGGACACGTTTTTCTCCATTTCTACAATACTTCGAACAAAGTTATGGTTCAAGACTCAGAGACTGCAGTTAAAGAGTGGATCCAGAAAGATTTCAATCATTTATGGGAAACAGCAACGACTGCTGGAGTCAGTCGAATGGCTATAACGTCAACAGCTGTTATCAACAATGCACCAACCACTTCAGATGCCCTCACTTACTGTTCCTTTCCCGTTGTCTCTGATACATTCGTTCAGGAGGAGTATGACAAACAACTACAGATGGTACAAGACACGACTTCCTCTACATCAAGATCTATCATTACAGAGAAGCCTTCCGTTACATCAAGATCTACCATTACAGAGACAGAGCATAATTCATTCATAGGATTGCTTGATAGTAGTCTAGAAAGGACACCACGCAAGCAAACTATACAATCACCACATGATGATGTGTATACAAAAGTAACATCTGAGATGGGAGCTACTGAAAGCTGAATTGAGCAGTCTTAAAAAATCTTACGAACAGCTTCAGGCTGATCACATGTCTCTCTAAAAAGTCGCTACGAAAACAGCAAAACTCACATTCAGCAGCAGACTATACAACAGCACACAAACAAATTGGGTCACAAACAAAAACGTGCGGACAGCGTCCGACCTCAACAACAAATACTACATTCAGAACTACGCCCTAATGAACGTAATTCCTTGGACACTCCGGAAAATCCTGCAGCCAGTGTCTGCAGAATTCCGGTCAAAATTTCAAATATCCACCCGCCACTTTGACCGGCAGCTGCCAGCACACACCACAAGACTTCTAGCAGCCACATCACAACTGGAACAAGGGAAGCAACAGCTGTTATCACTGGCACCCACACGAACATCTCATCTTTGGGGACCAAACCATGAAGGAGCTTCAACAATCAAAACTAGTAACTGGTTATACTGATTCGGTGTCTGTTCGCTTCAAGAACTGGGCATCAACTCACAACCTACTAACCCTCCTTAAACGGTTTTCGCCTGATCTCTCTGTAACTAAAGTAACTGTGCACATAGGTCTGTCAGACTCAATAAAAGATATTGAACTCTCATAGACAGACCTAAACGAGATCACATTCATATTTCGGTCCCTATTCCATAAAGCCAAAATTTATTTTTCCTCTATTATCCCGCCAGTCCCTGCCTATTACCACAAATGTGTTGAAACTAACAATGCTAAACTTAAAAAACACTGCCTCAGAAATGAACATGTTTTCATAGATCACAGCTCGGTCTTCCTTGCCACATCTGGAGCCCCTAGGAAGCATCTTTACAGCGGCGACATTACATTATCCAGTCAAGGGACCAGTATGTTGGCGACAAATATAAAATATCCAGAAAGCACCCTCAAAGGCACAACTTGCACATCAGCATCCATATATCCATCCAAACGCCATGTGAATATAAATAGCTACTCATCTAATGTTAATTATGACCTTCATTTTCCATCACTACCCACAACTTTAAACACCAGCCGCCCAAAATCATCAGATAATCAGGATCATCACGTTATATCTCTTGTTAGCACCACGTATGTGCAGGAAACTAACAATGTCTCCCTTCAACAACCTTCTGCCACAGACGACCCTCCTCGACAACACCGACTAGACCCACTCCATTCCCAAAGGTCTGTAAGTGATCCAATTCAATCTGCTCAGCCTTCATCAACAGAAATGTCACCATGTCCGCTGTTGTCCCACACACCAATGAGAGTTCACCCCTCATCGCAGGTTTACCCACATCAACCCACATACCCAGCCTTTCATCATTTCCTACATCAACAACGACTCTTGGACTATGAACCTTACACTTGGAGGTCGTACTTGCCGGAATACCCCACTCATTCAACAACAGTACCTCAACATCCCGCTTTCTACCAAATGCATCATCTATCACGGCCAAATCCACCGCACTTCTATTTTCAATAACCCTCTCCTCCACATTAACAACGACTGTTGGCCTCACTAGTTGTCTCTGTAACAAAAGCAACTGTCGATTGTTGTTTTATATATATATTATATATATATATATGTACTATATATGATATATATATATATATATATATATATATATCCCAAGAAGCAATAAATAATATCTCGGTTAAAATAGGTCTCCAAATAATGCCTCTAAAAATATTCCACACTGTTTGCCTGTCTGATATGAGCGCTTGATTTGTTACATGTTTCACCTATTTTTGACGTAATTAAATTAGCTGAATTGTTTGTAATTAGTTTTCAAAGTGCCCCACTTATTAATACCACCATTAATTCCCCTTCCTTGGTAAAACTTGTTAAATTTAGTATTTATTTACCTTTTTATTTGAGCGCAAGCTTCTTTACATAACATAAATGCCAGGTACTTATGAACAGTTACTAACCATGAATGGTTTACGACTTGGCCATCTGAACGTAAACCATCTTTTAGGTAAACTTCCAGAACTCACACAAGTTCTCAATCAAAATTTCAATGTTCTGGGGCTTTCAGAAAGTCGTCTGAATGAGAAAATAACTGATGGTGACATTGCACGTAATGGTTTTAAAACTTTTCGGCGAGATTCTAGTAGACAATTAAAGACAGGTTTAGCAGTTTCCACTTCTCTCAGTTATCGCCGTAGAAACGATCTATAGACCATAAATATAGAATGCATATGGTTAGAGGTAAAGCCACAAAAGCAAAGACCCATTGTAATAGGATATCTTTAACGAAATCCCAGTGTAGGAACAACATGGTTTGAAGATTTCACGAACATGATGGATAAAGTTATCACTACAGTCAATGAAATTATTCTTCTTGGTGATTTCAATATTGATATGCATAAGCCAAACAAAACATGGGCCAACATTAAAGCATCGTATAACATGAAACAAATAGTCAACAGACCTACCAGAGTAACAAAAACATCATCCACACTGATCGATCCCATCTATGTAACCTGTCCAGAAAACATTATAGAATGTTCCATCACTACTATTGCTATGAGTGACAACTATCCCATATGTTGCATTTGGGCAAAAAATGGGTACAAATCTCCAAAAAATAAACACATCAGTATTGAATATAGAAGTCTAAAAAATTTCAACCAAGAATTATTTTTAAATGATTTGCGAAATGCGCATTTCGCCGGTGTTTACCAACTTTCTGATCCTGATGACGCTATTGCATATTGGACACGGACATCTTATAGTATTTTTAATAAGCATGCGCCTACTAAAAAGACAAATAAAATCTCCATTTATCACACAAGAAGTACTTGCCGCTATGAGGCAGAGGGATCGAGCACACAAAAATAAGGACATCATTACATTTCGGGCAGCAAGGAACAAAGTACACTATTAAATTCGCAGAGAAAAGAAAAACTACTTTAGTAATTTAGTTAAAAGCAAAAGCAACAGTAGAAATATATGGAAGGCAATCAATACCTTAGTGAACAAAAGAAATTCGCCAGACTCACAAACTCCCAATACTTCACGTACTTGTACAGACTTCAGCAATCCTTTTCAGGCAGATATCCACAATATAAAATCCTCCCAACCTGTGGTACGCGTACCCCTGGGGGTACGCGACAGGACGTTCAGGGGTACGCGAAAAAAATTGAGTAATGGCGGAAAAAATACATATGTCAACAGTGTAAAAAAGAAGTTAGAAGTTGTGAAATTAATTCAACGCTATACTATACAACATGAACTGTGTGAGACAATCTCCGCCGTTTTTCTCGCGCGCCACTGGCGTGCTGTCTGCTTGGACTGGCGTGTGTGAAAATCTGTGGCGTTTCGTGTGACCACAATTCAATATTTTTACACAAGAGTCTTCATTATGATGACTATGGGATTATAGTTGTGCCGTTGAATATTTCATCAAAAATATGACTTGTTTGATCTTCCACACTATCTATGAACGTCTAATGTCCCGGAAGTAATAGTGTCGATTCTTGACCCAAATTTTACAAACGTGAGACAGTGTTTCTATATACAGTAGTTTTTTGTCATTGTTTTAACTTAACTTAAAGTGATTAATTGTTCAATTCGTGTATTATCAGATATGGATCAGTGGTTGAAAACCGGCACAGTAAAAAAAGCTGAAACATAATGTGGAATGTGATCAATCGCCAAGTACTTCTCAGGACACGCCTAAGACTTTGGTGCAGGATAGTGAAAAGACACGATCTTCAGTTTTACATAGAGCTAAAAAAGAGAAAATACAGTGACGAATACATGAAGTATGGGTTTTCGTTTATAGGAGATGAGGACTGTGCTAAGCCCCACTGTGTAGTGTGTCGGGAAGTATTATCCAATGGTAGCATGAAACCTTCGTTACTCTTGCGGCATTTACAAACAAAACACCCCAGTTATGAAAACAAGGAACGCAATTTTTTTCAGCGCCTATCGAAACAACAGAATGTGACATCGTACTTGTCGTCAGCTAACAAAGATAACGAAAATGCGGTTGAAGCCTCCTACCGTATTAGTTATCGTATTGCTAAATGTGGTAAAAATCATACTATAGCTGAGAATTTAATTTCTCCTTGTATAAAAGATGCCGTTCTGTGCATGCTCGGAGAGGAACATGTTCGCAAAATGAACGCTATCCCTCTTTCGAACAATACAATTTCTCGAAGAATGCAGGATATGTCTGACGATGTTGAAGCGACAATAATAAGTAGAATTAAAAATAGTAAATTCTTTGCTATTCAAGTTGACGAAAGCACAGATATTGCTAATTTCGCTGTTTTGCTTGTTATTGTGAGGTATTTGAAAAGCAATGAAGTTGAAGAAAAACCTTTTGCTTTGTCATCCTCTGTCAGGGCTTACAAGAGGTGAGGATATATTTCATGCTATTGATTCTTATTTCAAAGAAAAGGACATTAATTGGTCTAATTGTTGTGGACTATGCACTGACGGAGCCAAGTCTATGTCAGGTTGCTACTCCGGTCTTCGCGCTCGTGTCACGAAGGTAGCCCCCAATATAACCTGGAGCCACTGCTGCATCCACAGGCAAAGCCTTGCATCTAACCGCCTCCCTGGTGAATTAAAAGTCGTTCTTGATGAAGCTGTGAAAGTGGTTAATTTTATAAAGTCAAAGTCCACAAACTCGAGGCTTTTCAAAGCACTGTGTGAAGAGATGAATAGTCTTCATTCTACCCTGCTCCTTCATACACAAGTAAGGTGGCTCTCTCGTGGTAAAGTCCTTACCCGGCTGTTCGAACTTAGACATGAAGTCCAACTTTTTTTTTTTTGAAGACCATCCTTTCCAACTTACTTCAAAGTTACACGACTGTGATTGGCTTCAGAGTCTTGCATACTTATCGGATATTTTCCTACAAATAAACAAACTAAATTTGGCACTTCAGAATAGCTCGGTAACGATCTTCAATGTTTCAGACAAAATTGAATCTATGATTAAAAAATTAGATTTTTGGAGGTCGTGTATTGAAAAAGGCCAGCCTGAGGTATTTGAAACTCTGCACAATTTCCTATCTGAGAACGAGCTGCACCTCTCCCAGGAAATGAGCGAGAAAATAATTGAACACTTGAAAGGGCTAAAATCATCTTTCGAGAAGTACTTTCCGAAACCTGGAAAAGAGAACTACTGGATTGTAAATCCCTTTGAAGAAGAATATTTCCAAGCAGCCACATTATCAATCAACGAAAAAGAGAAGTTGATTGAACTTTCGACTGATACTACTTTAATAGCTGAATTCAAAGGAAAATTCCTTATTAACTTTTGGGGAGACATCAGCAGAGAATATGAACAGCTGACCGACAAGGCGCTTAAGTTTCTGTTGCCATTTACAAATACTGAGCTGGTGGAGAGGGCTTTCTCTTCTTATACCTTTATAAAAAATAAATACCGTAGTAAACTGAATGCATATCTTACAATACTTGAACCTGATTTCAAAAAACTATGTGCCTCAAAACAAGCTCAAGGATCGAACTGAACATTTGTCATGGTCACGTGACATGTGTGTTATAAAAAGTGATTTCAACTTTTAACAATAACAACGTTTTTATTATTATTATTAATAAATTAAATGTGTTAATTTTTATTGTAACTTCTGATTTTTTTTAATGTAAAAATATATTCACTGTTTGTTCATTTTTTTATTACATTGTTTTTTAATCCCGTGGTTGGCCCCTTTATTTCTGGTTATAATCTATAAATTTTGAATAACAGCAACTATATTAATTTCAAATATGTTGCTAATATTAGGGGTACAATTTATAGAAATGGGCTGCCAAGGGGTACGCAAGTGAAAATATGTTGGGAACCGCTGTGCTAGTTGATAGTCAGTCGTGGTTTAGACCAAAACATTCATGCCACACAGCCTTAACAAAAATGATAGACAACTGGCATCTAAACATCATTAACGATAATTTATGTGGAGCAATCTTTGTAGACTTTAAAAAAGCATTTGATATGATAGATCACACTATTTTAATCAGAAAATTAGAAACAATGAAAGTAAATCTTAAGCTGTTGAAGTTAATTAAATCATTCCTGACAGACAGACAACAAGTGGTGTCTTACAATAATTCTTTGTCCAACCCAACTGTTGTCGATATCGGTGTTCCTCGGGGCTCTATTCTCGGCCCTCTTCTCTTTGCCGTATACATTAATGATCTTCCTCTGCACATCAAACATTCATCCTGTGACCTGTTTGCCGATGACTGTACTGTTTACACTAGTGACAAAAGTTGCACCTCACTAGAACTATCTTTACAAACTGATACACATAATCTTATTAAGTGGAGCAACGAGAATCGAATGCAAATAAATATTAGTAAAACGAAATGTATGTTAATATCAACCAGACAAAAACTACAAAACTCGCAGAAAACAACACTTCAGCTCTACATTGGAACATCACTAATTGAAAACGTAAATGAACATAAAACTCTAGATCTAACTGTTGACCAGCACCTAAGTTGGAATTCACATGTAAGTGCACTCACAAAGCTAACGGCACAAAAAGTTTACAAATTAGCCAAAATCAAACACTTCCTGGATGAGGGGGCAAGGAAAATGTTCTACACATCTCATATAACAACAGTCTGTTAAGTCATATTTTTATTAAAGGGAGTTAAGTGTTAAAGACTTGTATGTACAGGTCGAATTTTTTGTACACGCTAGTAAACACGCTCTGTGTGTTGAGAGATTTTTCTTAATTGGGGGGCTGTATGCTCTGTAATTTTGAACACAGCTCTTTTGACTAGCTGTTAGTTTGTTGTTTTTTTTTAATAGGACTAGGAAACTGTCCGAATGTTCTATGATAGGTTTTTGGGGGGAAAGGCGGATGAATTCTGCTCACATCTCAAGCTGCGAGTTCGCGCTTGGATGAATTTGTACTGAGCTGTTTTGAGCAGCTGATTTTTTCGTGACAGTACTTTGCTGGCAGAGCTTGAAAATGGACGCTTTACCATTTTCGCTAGTGGGTTCCAGCATATCCTTTTGGGAAAGGAATATTTGATAATTGGAGAATGCACGTAACTGAAGATCGAGAGAGAGTATACATTCATGTTGATTCTAAGCCAGGAATATTACGGCTTACTTATTATGTACTGTGCACGTAACTGAAGATAGAGAGAGTATACATTGATGTTGATTCTAAGCCAGGGATATTACGGCTTATGATGATTGCCTTCATCAGCGAAAGTTAATAATAACATTTATCTTCTTGATGACCCCCACCAGTATCTTCCACCAAACAACCTTTAACACATACCTAGACTATTGTTCCACAATCTGGTATGGTTGTTCCATATCCAACACAAAAAGGCTCCATTCACTTCAAAAACGTGCAGTGCGCCTGGTTGCTGATAAACACCACACACATTGTATAGATCTATATAACTATCTTAAAATATTACCCCTTAGAAAGCGCTTCCTATTTAACAAAGCTAAATTCGCTCACAAAATCTTGTCACAGAATGCTCCAACGTATATGTGGCCACTTTTAAAATTCCATGAAAAACGTAGTCAGCGCTTAAACCAGTTACAGGTACCCAAGCCCAGGCTAGATTTGTACAAGAAGAGCTTGGCTTACTCAGCTGCTCATCTTTGGAACAATCTTCCACATGACCTGAAAAACATGCACAGTCCCTACTCATATAATCGTAGACTGTTCAAATACATTATGAGTGCGGATTATATGCCCCCTAAGGGATTATGTTTCGAATTATTATCTAATATACTGTATGGAGGGTCTGGTGATCTAGTTTTTCATTTTAATATACCTTACTTCTTAATTGTAATCAGATACTGTAAATGTATGCTTTTATACTACTTATAATGTTGCTTCGCCATTAAATTAATACTTTAATGTATGTTGGAGAATGTCTGGATAACTACGAGTAGCAATAAAAGATGAGTTAGAGGAAGGGCAAAATGCTAGACGGGCCTATATGCACGATTCTCATCTATCAGTCAATACCCTTTACCTCCCTAAGGAACATAGGTCATAAAGCTGGATGTCGTATAGTGGAGGCGTCAACAATTCACTCCCTGTGGCAGTATCTGCTTGGGACTCAAAGCTGTTCACCTGTGGGAACATTTTCCGCATGCGCTGACAACACGAAGTCCCAGGTCATTCAGCAGCAGATTTCCAACATGTCACGAGTTCTTATTATATGCCACCATAATCTGATTACGTTTCAAATTATGTCTAATTTACTGTATGAATGGTTTAGATTTTTGTTTTGTTTTTTTGTTTGTTTGTTTGTTTTTTTTTTTATTTATTTATTTATTTTAATTTTGTATTTTTCTCTTTTTTTATATTTTTACATACTTAAATTTGATTATGACTGGATGTTACACATGTATGTTATTATTTTACTTTGATAATGTTGTATGCTTAAATAATGCTCAAAATACATGTGCGATTGAAAGTATACGGTATGTAAGATGACAGAGAGAAGAAGGGCAGTATGTAAGACGGGCCTGCGTGCCCAATTCTTAACCCTTTGAAAATAAAGTTCGTTCGTTCGTTCGTTCATTTCTTGTCTATCTGAGCCAGTCCTGTAAATGAGCAAGTCATGAGCAAAAGTTAATGTTTGTACCAAATATGTTTCTCTGTACCAAGAGACTACTGTTTCTCCTGTATCATCAGCAGGTCATGTCTGTAATCGAGTAGGGCCTGGGAATACTTACAATGTGAACAGCTGGAACGCATTCAAAATGAAGGGATGCGTATAATCTTTGGTTGTACGCTAGATACTGACAATGTGACGATCCAGTAAATGCTTAGATTGCTGTCAATTAGATCAAGATATGCGATGATTCAAGCAAAAGCTTATATGCGAGTAACCACAGACAAAAGGCATCCCCTGCATGGGAACAAGCTGACGTCAATATTGAAAGGTGGAGTAAAGAGGGGGATGTCATGGATGGCGAAGGCAGATGCAAATATTACTCAGGTGACAGCCGTTGAAAATACGTTCAAGAGAGAAGCGTGGGGTTAGTCAGATGAGAACTGGACGAACGAGAAGCAAGTTACCATCAGCCTTGGCAGAGAGTGCAGAACTTGTGCCATAACAGAGCTGGAAAATGATCAGCTGATAAAACATCATGCTGGGGATGACGATACCATTGTGTACACTGATGGGTCTGTGATTCGTGGTGAGAAATCAGGGTGGGGGCTTCTCTGGAAGAGTAAATGACAGAATCGTCACTGAACATAGAGGGGCTTAACATGATTACAACCTCAAGTATAAGAATAGAGATAGAGACAGCTACAGCAGTCTTAAGGAGCTGTCTGAAACCTCATTAACAAGGGCACTTTGGCTTGGTTTGATTTGGTTTTAAGGACTATCTTAATTGCACTCCGATCACCTCTATTAGATCACACAAGGAGGATCTCAGCACAGTGCACGAACTCCGTAGCACCGGCGAGAATCCCAAAGTGTGCAAATAGAAATCACACATTCTATAAATATTTTAACAAGGGTGTCGTAGATTACTGATAGGGGAATTAAGACATAGATTGGTCCCTTCTGAATAGATTAGAACAGGTGATAGCTCAGTGAGAGGTAATGTAAAGAAAATAGATTTTCACGAGTGAGATAGTGGAAACTAGTTAGAGTCTGTCCCTGAAATCGATAAACTTCTCTCCTTCAGAATATCTGTACAACAGAACTTATTTAGTCAGACAGACTACTAGAATACATATTGACAAAAATATCATCACTCACCTACACACACACACATAAGTGACGACAGTTAGACGCACAGACGTGAAAACTACATCAATGGATTGGGGATCTTTTGTGACAAGCTGACCGACACACGTAAATAAAGTTTATGTAAGTTTTATTTATCATAAAGAAACTTTACAACAGCAATAATATGACTATCAAATCAAATACAAGTAAACATAAAGTTAATGAATTAATTAAAGAGTTAGACCCATAGGTGTAATCCTCCCTCCCTCCGTTGAGACAAAAATCCCGTTAGAAGAAAAGTTATTAAACCCCAAAAGAAACAAAGGTTTATACGCTATGGTCTAGAAATTCCCTCTAAAGTAAAGAACAGAGTTCATACGTTAATCTATTCTAAAAGGACACAGCATTAGCAAAACTTGGATAAAAAAATACACAGTGGGTGCATGAATTTATACGGTCAAAGAACCACTCATTCCTGCTTTTTTTCTATCCATACAACAGGGGCTACTGACATTCGTTCTTACCTACAAACTTGATTTTCACCTTCTGGCGCAAACTTTAAGACACACACATACAGCACATCCAGTGTCCTTTTGGCAAAGAGAACCCCAGCTCTACAGAGACAGGTTAAATCCAATTTTTCCGGTGAGCGTTCTCTTTACAACTATATTTTTCCTGGATTACTGTTTATGTCACTTCAAATCAGTTCAGGTAATATATGTCACCGTGCTCACAATGTCCGAATATTGAGGTTTCCAGTACTTAGGAAATGTCAGGTCGGCAACTTCTCTCAGTATAAAATTCTTGGTCACACCTGTAGCGAAATCTGTGAGATAATCGCTTATTTCAGTAAGATTTTAGTCCTATAATAATAAATACACCAGCCCTCAGATGTCTGACTATTTTCATCTTCAACGCCAGTAGAGCACTGCCTTTTGTGCAGTGGAAATGCTTAAAAAAATGACCCGCCGTAAAAATCTAACACGCTTTTAGTTTCGGTTTCGAATCGTACAATAAACATTTTAACATCTCGCCGATCTGATGCACGAAACGGGGGAAAAGCTTATAATTAACGAATTGCCAGAACTGTGTGACCAAACTGGCGTTTGAATTAACGTAATATGTTAACTTTAACACTAAAATTTGTAATGATTCGGACATTTCCCAGTAGTAAGAACGAGACTATTGTAATAATTAACGCCAACACTACCAAAGTTTTGAAAAAAAACCCTCTTCGCTCTGCTCGCGGTCTCTTTAATATATACACGCGGTGGGCAAAGCCAGCAGAGATAAACACACAGTTTTCCATTTCCTCCTAGCGGTAAAATTCTGACGTCACTCAAACTAGTTGGTTATTTGAATAATGAGAGAAATGATAGAGACGGGGGGGGGGGAGAGATGGCCGACTTGTGTAAAAAGTTATATTTGGCGATTGACAGTGACAAAACTGAAAATCTAAACCATAAGGAAACTGACCATAAAAATCATATAGTAGGATAGCTTAGTGTCCCCTGAGCAAAAATATGTTTTAAAAAATATGGTAGTCCAAGTAATAGCCAAGTTATTGAGAAAATACTAAATGTCTAAGAACGCTTGGACGGACAGACTTTTGTTCTTGCTCGTTACACATAACGTTATTGGGGACGCAAGTTTCAAAAAGAGGCATGGGAGTAATTCAAATCCTATTGGTTGGTATAAGAGTATAGGAGTAAAAGGGGGGAGATAGGAAAGTGTTAACTAAAACTAAACATCTGTTTCTATTGGCATAACTAACGCAGACTGACCAATGGACTACGAGGCACATAGTTTGTTTGGAGTTTGGTTTTGTTTTTTCAAACTAAATTCAAAAAGATTTAGTAGTGTCTGCTTTCATTGGTCGGCTCTAATAGATATTGGCAAGAGGCATAGTGGTCTCGTGGCCATTTGACTAGAACATTTTATACAAACAACTACGTTGAGAGCAGATGTGATAATTGTAAAATTAACTACTAAATTCACTATCTGGACGAGGCAGAGCAAAACTGAGGCCATATTCTTTGCCAGTCAACGTTATTTGTGACATATTTCTTTGAATTAGTGGTAAGAATGCTTTATGTATTTACATGCTTGATTAAAACTGAAAAAGTTAGATACTGCTATGGGAAAAAGTGAAGGACATGCCGGGAGCAAACATTATTGAGTCCTCACATTGAACTGTATTTGACTGTTGCATATTATTATGATTTTATATTAATAATTTTGTATTTGGAAGATGTTAGTAAGCCTCAGTGTTCTATGAACACTCTTCAACATGCCTAGAGCGTTTATAATTTAGAAAAGAAAAGAAAAATCATATAAAAGGAGATGTGGTTACTCCACGTTATTGGATTGAAGCAAACTATGTAAAAGTACAGTGGCGTATCTGCCATAGGGACCTGAGGTGTGGTCACAGAAAGGTGTGAGTCATATAAATTAGGGGCTGATGCACATGAATGCACACGAGGCTGACCCCATACCTTCATGAATACATAGGGATAAGAAGATGTGACCATATATGAAAAGGCCAGGGTGTCTTTTTATTACAGGGTTTTTATTTCCTGTTACCATCCGGTGACAGGAAACCTGATGAGTGAGTGAGAAGAGAAAAGTCTCCATTATAAAGTTTATGCTGTCATCAGATAGCCTGAAGGAGCTTGTGTGTGTGTGCTGATCTATACTGACTTATGATCGTCATACCAAGAATCCCAGGTGACACGTTAACAGCTGGGACATCTGACACTTCATCCGAATAAACTGGTTCTTATCAAAAATAAAATAGAATTATATGGGGCATGAAGAAAACAACAGCTCCTCATAACCAATGACAATCACTAGCAACTATTAAAGTTTTAGTCTGTGAATACACCTACAGGAACTCTATAATAACAATATATTCATAGGACCAAGAGTCCATACTTTTAGTTAAAGCATTATATGTAAATATATTTCCTCATTTTCAAAGACCTGTCCAAAAGAGATGGCGGGACAGGCAGATTAAATTGTACAAAGAAAAAAAACATTCCAATTTTAAAGAAAACTTTAACCACAGTCTTATTCATTTTCTTATAGTGAGTTAAAGTGTATTGTGTTGATGTTCCATCATTTTCATTTCACCCCTAGACACTAGAGACATCATACACCAGCCACTAGAATCAAAATACGGACTGTGTGAGATCTAGGGTGGTAGCGTTAGTGTTGCGTACGTTTTTTACCTATGGGGGTAGTCGTTCGGTCCTGCCAATGTACGCACCAGTCGTGATATAGTTATATTATTTGTGCGTTCGATTTGCTCACGCACCGACGTGCACAATGTAGAGTATGTGTTACTCTGTACGCACGGGTAACCTAGTTTTAAGAGAGTCCTACGTCATCAGCTGAAGGGGGCAGTCCGGACGATATGTCCGTGGAATATTTCGTTTATCATGGCAAGTCTGTGCAAGCCATTCGTTTGTTACAATATTGGTCTTCAGGTCGAAGCCAATATTGGAAGTAATATGTAAGTTGTCGCCCCGTCGTATTGTATGAATAGAATATGGAAACCTGAAGTTTAAGGCTACTCCTGGATAAAGTCTAGCGGGAATCCATATTGTTATGTCATTCCTAGAATGGACCAACGGAGCTGATAGCCTCTATAATCTATCGTAGACGAAGAATTCCTACGAGGGAACACAGTTATTGGATTGTATTATTCTTATTAAAATGCCGTTATGCCAATGCCAAAGTCGTGGCATGAGTTTGTGGAGAGGTTAGTTAAAACCCAAAGTACTAACCCAGATGTATCTTCATATCTACGCCATTGTTATTATATTTTGAACTTTCGTTATAAGTATTGATGTCTTGGATCAAGACAGTCTTTTGTTAGATGAATGCGGGATTCGGTAGTGTGAGAATCCGTACTTAGTTGGATGTCCTCAGACAAGGTCAACGGACATTATATTACTGTTCTAACATAACATGAACATTATTGGATTCTTATTAATTGAATGTAAAGAGGATGTTTGAAAGGGATCTGCCACAATACCTAACCACCATCATAGATGTATATACTTTTCGTCATGAACATTATTACTATGCCTCCATGTTGATGTTACCCGTCAAGAACACTGTTTCGTATTGTTGAACTTATACCGTCAAATAAAATATGTTAAACTGTACCATCCGCCTTACAGTTTACTTCAGTTCGCATCAGGCCTTGATTGACATACAGTTCATTTTGCATTCGCGTTTTAGTAGCACGATCAAACAGTCATCTGTTGGATACCTGAAAAAGACCCAACAGTAATTGGCGGCACAGTGTGTTTTGGACAAGCTTCAAAGGGAACGTACTCAATAAATTTTCAAGAATCATTATACATAAAGACCCGTGTCTTCATCATGGAATCAACACGACGGTTAGCAGAAGGTCAAGGTCATCACTGAACCTCAACATCAAGTTCTCCAGTGACTAACTACGTTGGACATCATCCTTTAGTCCTCATCACGTGCGAGCTTTACTCATATACTCAAGGCGAAGTATTTCAAAGTCTCAAAAACGTACATATACAGAGACGAGGCACATTTTTTGTTTAATCAGCCGAGATAAGAATAAACGTGGTATCGTTTATTGCTGTATTGTGTTTGGCTGTGCCTATTCTCTTCTATGTCCTCCTATATACTATTCATGTTACATGTTCTATGTTGTATATTCGTCGTGGGCGGTAGGGAGGTCGATCTGACAAACGAGGTTCATCTCGAAGCCGATTCGGGCTCTTTGTCAGATGTTCTATAGGGTTTGATTTATAAGTTTCAATTGAGCGATAATTCCGGTTCAAGGCTAGAAACCTTGCTGTAGTTCCGATCGCAACTTGTTCCTTATAATAGTATCTGTTTAGCTGTTCCGTCAAGTTTTAATTGTTGTTTTCATAGTTATTTTATTCGTATTTAGTTTTATGATGAATTTTGTTTGTATTATGCGTCCGTCTCACCTGACTTTCGTTCAGTTTTTTACAAAACCTATGTTTTTACACTGTGTTGTTAATTGTCTTGTGTAATTTTTATCGCATATTTCATTGCATTCTTTGCAACAGTATTTCTTAATTTTTCCATTTTTTTTCGTTGATTTATGCTTTTCATTCGTTTATTATATCCTGTCTCGTCACAATTGTTCCTATTGTCTATTGTTTTGGTCACATCATTACATTGCATAAATTTTTTTTTATTATTATTGACTAATGATATATTATATACTTAATTGATTGAACACAGTTCTTGGACATGAACTGGTACCTCTGATTAGAAGGTAAAATAGTGAATATTAGTTAATTTACACTTGGAAGTAGAATTATTTCACAATAATATTGAAAAATGTCTACCTTAGACTATTTTATTAAGCAGCCTAAGGCGCTTAATATACCGCCTGAAGAGGTTAGAACATTTGCTATGACAGAATACAAAGAGTCTCAAAGGTTGGAATCTCAAAGATTAGAGGCTGAAAAATTAAGATTAGAAAGTTTGAAATTTGAGGCTGAGGAAAATGAGAAAAAAATTAGATTGACGGCTGAATTGGAAGAGAAACGTGCTAAGGAAAATGAGAAGAAGATGAAATTTGAGGCTGCAGAGAATGAAAAAAAAATGAGATTAGCCGCTGAATTAGAAGAGAAACGATTTCAGCGTGAGGCAGAACAGAAAAGATTGGAGGCTGAAGATAAACTTAAGATTGAAATGGAAGTTAAACAAAAGGAAATGGAAGAAAGAAGATTAATAGCTGAACAAAATGCAAAAAGACTTCAGCTTGAGACAGAAGAGAATGATAAGAAACGTCAGCATGATTTGAAACTTGCCGAATTGGAATATGATAGAATTAGGTTAACTCAAGAAGCTAATTCGCAGAGAACTTTCGAAGGCCAAGCTTCATCCAGACATGATAACTTTAAGGAAGTTCACCTTAAATTACCAAAATTTAATCCCCCATCTGACGACGTAATATTCTTTTTAGACAGATTTGAGGCCACTTGCAGGTCTTGCAACGTGGATAAAGCACTATATTGTACATATTTATCCAGATTGCTTACCGAGGATGCTTTAGCAGTTTATCATACCACCAGTACCATTGATAAAAATGATTATGACGCTCTTAGAGCTTCTCTTCTTAAAAAATTCCAAATGACAGAAGATGAATATCGACTTCGGTTTCGAACATTGCTACCGCAATCAGGCAGAAATTTTAGTGATTTTTTGTCCCAAATACGGCTAACATTAGAAAGATGGATCGAATTTGTCCAAGATTGAAAAGTCGTATGAAGGTCTGTTTGATTTACTACTGCGCGATAAGGTGCTATCGTCAGTAAATCCAGCTTTTCTTGCATTTTTGCACGAACGGAAACCTTTATCTATGAAAGATCTAGAGGAACATTCAAGAAATTTCTGCACTGCTCACCTATCCATGGATCTAAGTAATGCACAAATTAAAAGTGAATTACCAGTTGCTTTTGCCGTACAACAAAATAATTTCCCACGAAATCGTTCATTAAGTAACGACAGATACTTCAATAAGGGAAATAATGATAATTTTAACAATGATAACTTTTACAAAGGGAAGCAATTTCAACAATCTGCTCCATTTAATGTTTCTTGGAACCAGGCTCATAGATCGCAAGATTTTGGTAACAATAATTTTAAATATAATCAAGGAAATTATAATAAACAAAACTGGCGATCAAAATCTCAAGGTCCACAAAATAGACAAGGTTTTTGGAATAAGTCATTTAACCAACATCATAACGTTAATTATACTAATTATCGTACTCATCCTAATTTTAACTCAAGCAGAAATGACAATTGTGGCAATTTTAATGCCAATAATCAGAATCGATCGCGACGAAGAGATAGATCGTCGAGTAATACACGTAGACATTCTAATGTCGCTTTAAGTGATACACAGGCTAACATTGAACAGGATAAGGGTGCTGATACTCATAATGCTATGTCTTGTATTGATCTTAATCAGGTAAAGGCATGCTCAGAATGCTCGACTCTGTTCCAGCCCAAGGCGATCACGACGCTGCGCTGCGGACATATTTTGCCTAGCCTACGTGCGGTCTGCACGGCCACTTCTGCGTCAGTATACCAGGGACAGGGTTCTCTTAAGTTTAGCAGAGGATTTGTCAATGCGAGTCCATGCTCTCTTTTATTTGATTCAGGTTGTACCACCGTTGGCGTACGGACTTCGCTGATCAACCCAAGTTGCGCTACGGGCAATGTTGTGAAGTGCGTGACTTTTGGTGGAACCGTGGAAACATTTCCCACAGCTGTTATTGATTTAAAAACACCATTTTTTCAGGAAAGATCCACGCCTGTCTTTTTCCAAATCCAATTTGTGATGTTATATTAGGTCGTATACATGGTATAACAGTGTGTACACCACAGCAAATTGCTGCATGGGAAAAGCGACATTTTCAGGCTGCAAATGCAGTAGTGACTAGAGCGCAAGCTACTATTATGTCGCATGATACACCATATGAACCTACAGTTCATACCACTTGTGATGACGATGCTCCTATTTCACGGGAGTCGTTTGCAACTTTACAAAAGAATGATGATTCATTAAAAAAAAATTTCAGTATGTGAACAAAAAGAATACCAGCAACAAACTTGCAAAATCTAGACATGACTTTATTCTTAAAAATGGGATTTTAGTTAGATTGATAAAGGAAAAGGATTCATCCTTATGTTCTCAGATTCTAGTCCCGTCTTCTATGAGATCGCGAATATTGCGACATGCTCATGACTCGCAATGCGCGGGCCATATGGGTTTTTCACGTACCAAATCCAGAGTGCTTTCTGCATTCTACTGGCCGGGCGTTCATAGAGATATTACTCTCTATTGTCGTTCATGTTTGATATGTCAGGAAGTTAAAGTACGGGGTCCATTTCATGCGGCTCCTATTCAAGCTGCGGACATCCCGATTAGACCATTTGATAAAATGGCTATCGACATTATTGGTCCGATGCTTCCATCTGCCAGAGGACATACGCATATCCTTACTTGCATTGATATGTGCACTCGTTGGCCTGAGGCCATCCCTCTGAAGAACACCTCATCTGCCAGTGTAGCAGAGGCGTTGATGTTAATCTTCTCACGCATTAGTTTTCCGCGTAAGATCTTATCGGATCATGGGGTTCAGTTCATTTCTGAATCCATGTCTCAAGTTATGAAGACATTAGGTATAGACAGATCTCTTAGTTCAATTTACCATGCCATGTCCAATGGGTTAATTGAGCTTCAAAATAGGACACTCAAGCAGTTGTTGGGTAAGATGACCCAAGATCACCCTCAAGATTGGGACCGGGTCCTACCCGCCGCTCTCTTCGCGTATCGCGAGGTGCAAAATCAAGCCACGGGATTTTCTCCATTCCAGCTTGTTTTTGGCATGCAACCACGTGGACCGATGTCGTTAATCCACGACTTATTGGTTGAAGAGAATATTGAAGAGGAAACTCAATCCTCTTATGAGTATGTGATCTCTCTGAGAAAGAGAATCATAGATGCTTGTAGACTAGCTACTGCATCATCCGAACAAGCCAAAGAAAAAGCTCGTCTATTTGCAAACAAGTATAGACGTCTTCGCCAGCTTATTCCTGGTGACGAAGCTTTTGTCTTACTACCTGCTCATAACAATCGTCTATTAATTACTTGGAGAGGTCCTTTCAGGATCATCTCAAGAATATCCGATGTTGACTACATCGTTGATGTTAATGGTAAACATAAAACCTTCCACATTAATATGTTGAAGGAGTATTACTCACGTCCTGATTATCTACAGTCAGTGTTCCAAGCAACTGACGATCCTACACCTCCTATTCAACACCATCTAGTTTGTCAGTCATCAAAGAAGAAGAATCTTCTTTCGATGATGTACAACTGCCAATACCAGTTGTACCACTTCATTCCACTGAGAATTGGAATGATGTTACTATTTCATCTACTCTTTCGGCTGATCAACGTCAGCAAGTCTCTAATATTCTACACTCGTATGAGGATGTCCTCACTGACATCCCAGGTCATACGTCAGTCATCCAACATAACATTATTCTGACTGACGATACGCCTATTCGAGTGCGCCCATATCTTATCCCTTTACACTTTCGTGATAAGGTTGATAAGGAATTGGATGAGATGCTTCAATTAAATATAATTGAACCATCTTCATCACCATACTCTTCTTCTATGGTGATATTTAGAAAGAAAGACAACAATATTCGTCTTTGCGTAGATTACAGGAAATTAAACAAAGTTACAAAATTATATGCGGAACCGTTACCTCTCTTAGATGACTTATTGGAGAAATTATCCCATGCTACATTTTTTCGAAATTTGACCTCTCAAAGGGTTACTGGCAAGTGCCACTCACACCTAAAGCAAAGCCATTCACCGCTTTCTCGACGCCACGGGGACTTTTCCAATGAAATTTTATGCCATTCGGATTAATGAATGCACCAGCTACCTTTGTACGCATGATGCGTCGCGTACTGTCTCATCGTCCCGATGTCATTACTTACATAGATGACATCTGTCTTTTCAGTAACTCTTGGGATGAACATATTCATGGATTAAAAGCTTTACTTTCTACTTTACAGGATTATAACTTAACAGCGAAAACTTCAAAGGCATTTGTCGGTTTTCATGACATCTCCTTTTTGGGTCATCGTATAGGTCGGGGTTTAATGTATACAGAAGACAGTAATGTCTCGAAAATCTTAAACATCTCAGCACCTAAGACAAAAAAAAAGTTAGATCTCTTTTAGGACTAATACAGTTCTATTCTAAATTCATCCCTCATTTGTCTACTATAACTGCACCTTTTTCTTCTTTACTGAGAAAAGGTACAGCTAATGTAATACAGTGGTCTAACGAACTTCAAATCGCGTTAGATTATATAAAAAAAAAAATTTTCAAATGAACCTTTTTTGAGGTTGCCTAACAAAGATCTCACGTTTATTCTTCGCAGTGACGCATCTTCTTACGCAATTGCTGCAGTCTTGATGCAGGAATATTCAGGCACCTTATTTCCAGTTATGTACGTTTCGAGAAAACTAACGACGAGTGAAATGAAATACTCCGTTCTGGATAAAGAGTTATTAGCGCTCGTATGGTCTATCACAAAACTGGAACGTTATTTACTTGGCTCACACTTTGTAGTGGAAACTGATCAAAAGGCTCTCACAGCATTGAACACTAAGGACGTGAAATCTTCAAAGTCAACTAGATACGCTATCGCTCTCCAACCATTTAACTTTGAAATTCGTGCAATTCCTGGAGTGAAAAATGTGTTTGCGGACTGTCTGTCAAGATGCCCAAACGAACTTGTCGAACCTAAATCACTTCCGGATGTTGAGACGTCCTAACAGATAATCAATCAATATAATAAGAGAAACTGCGTACAGTATCAAGTATTGAACCTATAAACATACTTCGTATGGAACTGAATTATTCGTACCAGCATAATTCCTGGATATACTTACTTTTGGATTACAACATAACTTCTTGTGTAGTAACATTTTATTAGTACGGAAACATTGTTATATTGATAAATGGATAGTCAATATTCTTATGGACCATATTACACTTCATATTGTGTTATATAATATCTTTTCATCGCACATGGAACATTAAGAACATATTCTCGTCGATTATTAACTACTTTTAATAGAACATTAACACTCAGTAAAATTGCATTTTACTTAAATAAAGTAGTAATTAGTTATGTGTTTGTAATTAAGAACTATATTAATTAGACTAAATCAATTTAATCTACTTAATTAATTGTAGAGTACACATTAACTAACTTGAATAGTTGTAAGTGTCTCTGTGTACTTATATTTACTTCTCATGGTACATGATCTCTCAACTTTTAGATAACTTGTCCACCTTACTAGTGTTAGAAACATTACGGGTGTTGCTTCTTAACGTGTTTAATTATGCTTTGTTTCACTTTGCATGTTTTATTTTCATTTTTTTTTTATTCTATTGTCATTGATTACCATCATCGTTCAATTTTCATTTGTATTCACATGTTTGTTTTTGCAAATATAGTTGAGTGTTTTTATCATCTTCTTGGTTTTCAACTTTCTTTTACTTCGAATGTTACCACATCGTTCCAAAGTAGGTCGATTGTGGATGGGTGCTTTAATGCATACTGTAATTTAGTTATATTGATTTCCAATTTTATATTCTTTTTCATAATATTGTATAACATTATGACTTTGATTTATGTTTATAAATATCGATGTAGTTTTGACTCACCTCTCTTGGGTACTTAGTTTAAAATAAATTAATAGAATTAATTTTTTTTAAGGGCCGGTGATAAGGGAGCTGTTGCGTACGTTTTTTACCTATGGGGGTAGTCGTTTGGTCCTGCCAATGTACGCACCAGTCGTGATATAGTTTTATTATTTGTGCGTTCGATTTGCTCACGCACCGACGTGCACAATGTAGAGTATGTGTTACTCTGTACGCACGGGTAACCTAGTTTTAGGAGAGTGCTACGTCATCATCTGAAGGGGGCAGTCCGGACGATATGTCCGTGGAATATTTCGTTTATCATGGCAAGTTTGTGGAAGCCATTCGTTTGTTACAATATTGGTCTTCAGATCGAAGCCAATATTGGAAGTAATATGTAAGTTGTCGCCCCGTCGTATTGTATGAATAGAATATGGAAACCTGAAGTTTAAGGCTACTCCTGGATAAAGTCTAGCGGGAATCCATATTGTTATGTCATTCCTAGAATGGACCAACGGAGCTGATAGCCTCTATAATCTATCGTAGACGAAGAATTCCTACGAGGGAACACAGTTATTGGATTGTATTATTCTTATTAAAATGCCGTTATGCCAATGCCAAAGTCGTGGCATGAGTTTGTGGAGAGGTTAGTTAAAACCCAAAGTACTAACCCAGATGTATCTTCATATCTACGCCATTGTTATTATATTTTGAACTTTCGTTATAAGTATAGATGTCTTGGATCAAGACAGTCTTTTGTTAGATGAATGCGGGATTCGGTAGTGTGAGAATCCGTATTTAGTTGGATGTCCTCAGACAAGGTCAACGGACATTATATTACTGTTCAAACATAACATGAACATTATTGGATTCTTATTAATTGAATGTAAAGAGGATGTTTGAAAGGGATCTGCCACAATACCTAATCACCATCATAGATGTATATACTTTTCGTCATGAACATTATTACTATGCTTCCATGTTGATGTTACCCGTCAAGAACACTGTTTCGTATTGTTGAACTTATACCGTCAAATAAAATATGTTAAACTGTACCATCCGCCTTACAGTTTACTTCAGTTCGCATCAGGCCTTGATTGACATACAGTTCATTTTGCATTCGCGTTTTAGTAGCACGATCAAACAGTCATCTGTTGGATACCTGAAAAAGACCCAACAGTTAGGTTCCCTGATAATAAATATCATCATCATCATCATCTTTTTTAGATTCAGGGACCTACATGTGCTTGACATCACACAGTTGACACAGACACAACTATCTTTCTTGTTAGGTATAACATCTTAACCTCCCCAGCAAATTACACTTGCTACAACACCACAAATGATTAACCGTCGGAAATGTTAAGGTTTGTTAGGTCGCCACAATGGGACTGAATGTAAATGAGATTGGAACAATAAATCTGGATCAAATGCCAGTTACCAAGTCACTCTTAATGTTCTGTGGGTTGGTATTCTGTCTCTTTCTGGGTGTAAACACAACCTCAGACAGGTTTACCTTGAGAAAAAGCCAGTTACTAATATAAGAAATGTTCTTTAGTATGATTACTCTCAGGTTTACATGGAAGCCGCTGGTAGATTTTGGGTTTGACCCAAATACTGTATAAAGGAAGAGAAACAATGCTTAACCATAATATAGTATTCTCACTCCTATCCTACCTTGCGTAAAATATAATATATTCACTTCGGTTATTAAAAATTATAAAGTACAAGCTTAGAGCTTGTCTTATCGTTTAAAAACTCCCGTGAAATAAATTCTAGTCATTAAAAAAACGATTATCATGAATTAGAAATAAATACATATTTCGTCTACTCATGATGAATCAGTGCATTTACTTGTTGGTTAAAATATTCTCTGAGTGGTTACTAGCAGTTAATTAAATTTATCTTATAGCTGGAAGAGTTTAGCTAGAAATTATTATATGTTCTGCTGCCCACTGTAACACAGTAAAATCTTAGAGAAATAATATGACGGACCTATCTAGAAAATCGTTCTGCACAAAATCTTAGAGCAATAAAATTGACGATTTTATCCCTAAAATCACTCAAAACTACTAGTATAGTATTTACCTTCACACAAACTTCTACTAGACTATCTCCAACGATAAACTAAGAAACTATCCTAAAACCAGGGGATTCTATAAATCTCCGCTAGATGTCTTTAAAAGCCGAGGAGTACTGAGTAAATTTTTAGTTAGAAGACTGGGATATATATACATCTGAAATCAAAGGAAAAAATATAACTATAACCCGAAAACAGAAAACAGCCTCTTTTGCCAGATGTTAACGCCTACGGTCAGATCTTCGTTCAGATTTCGGCTTATGTGTAAATCAAAGATCTTCTTCACACCAAAACCGAAAAACCAGACTCCATTCTCTCGTTCTGATCCGACATCGGCAATTCGCTAATCAGTGTGAGTTTCCTTCGTCTGTCTGTTTGTCTGGCCGTTTCTAGCGAGCAGTGTCTTTGATCTCGACGTTCTCACCGTGGTTTAATTAACTTACCGGCGAATGGACTCAGGAAATGTTAATAGAAATTATGTCCCTTCTGATCGCTATCTGATCCTATCCAACGAGTTTCAATCGCTGGTGTTAAGAATAAATTACAGATCAACGTAGCTAATAGTCTGCTCGTAAACATCCATCAAAGGAAAATAGCGAACCGCAATAAAATGTGCGTGCAAATGAGAAAGAGAGACAGATCTCAGAATGTATCGGGGTTTATGTTAAAAACCAGGCGAAGATGCAAGCTAGCTAAAAGATAAATGAAGATAAAGAAATAGATATATGAAATCAATTATCATAATCTGCCACAAAGGGCAGTTATTGTAACAGACTCAAAATCCATGCTTCAGAAAGTCCAAAATGGACGGCTACGGCATGAATGGACAACCTTCATTGAATCCTCGAATCTTCAGGACCTGGTGTGAATTTACTGTCCTGGTTATGCTAGGGTACGCAGCAATGAAAGAGCTGACAAACTTCAAGAGCACCCATAGAAGGTGCATCGGGTATATATAAGGGAGAGGTACTGAGGACAATTAATGATCGCCTATTAGATAATATTGCATTGGGAGAACAAGATAAATCAAGTCCAACACGAAAATAAGAATCTTCAACTCAAATGTGAAGTCAGTCCTATTGTATGGCTCTGAGACATGGAGAGCAACAAAAACAACAACCAAACAGCTACAGGTGCTTGTGTAGAACAGAAGGACTGAAATGGTATGAGAAAGTCACAAATGTGGAATTGTTGACAAGAACCAGACAAGTGCCAGTGGAACAAGAGTTGAGAAGAAGTCGCTGGCGATGGATAGGACACACATTGAGGAAACCTGCTGATAGCATTACAAAGCAGTCCTTGTTCTGGAATCCACAGGGAAAGAGAGGCAGAGGTAGACTAAAAAACACATGGAGAAAAGAACTGGATACAGAAGTGAAAATGATGAGGAAAGAACTTGAGCTGATGGCACAGGACAGGAAGACTTGGCATGTGTTTGATGAAGGCCTATGCTCCTCAGTGAGCTAAAGGGTATTGATAGATTGATATTAGATAATGACACTGCAAGTTAAGATTGCTGTAATTTGGCATCAAACGTAAGACCAGCAGCGATGGACGTATGAGAGCATGCATCCGGCGTGTGCGCAACAGGAACAATAAGCATTCATGCCGTTCGACATTTTTTTAGGGAGACTGAGCACCTATGGGTTTGCCAGGAGTGCGATGACGTCGATTCTGATCTACAATATCAATACAGTGTTACTTTAAATTGCATTATTGTTTCTCTGAACTCGGCATCAGCAGTAACTCTATTCTTCATTGATATATTGAAAGACAGACTGGTCGACACATCACATGATCGCAATGTGGTACCAACATTAACAGTCAACTTATATGACCAATTTTATTTTATCACTTTTAACGGCTTCTTTCTTCCTTTATATATATATATATATATATATATATATATATATATATATATATATATATATATATATATATATATATATATATATATATATATCTATATATATATATATATATATATATATATATATATATATATATATATATATGCTAGTGTAAAAACCCGTCATAAAAGAGGAATTAAATTCAAAAGCGCCAATATCTAACGGCAATTTTACTTATTCAAAAGTATTAAAAAAACCAAAATATTTGTTTTACATCTGATGTTAAAAATCTGAACATGACAGAAAAGCATCTTGATTTTCTGTTCTTTTAATCTGGACTTTTAAATTGTTGTGATTTTTTGATCGAGACAATGAAGACGTACAACTTAAATCATAGATCTCCGCATCTTCCTGTCTCCAGTTCATGTACTGTTTATCAGTTGTGTTGCTGACTTGGATCTCCGCATCTTCCTGTCTCCAGTTCATGTACTGTTTATCAGTTGTGTTGTTGACTTGGATCTCCGCATCTTCCTGTCTCCAGTTCATGTACTGTTTATCAGTTGTGTTGTTGACTTCTTTCCATACAGTATAATCAAACTGTTCAGTGCCTTGTATCTTTCGTGCCCAGTCTCTTTTTATCCCCCCGTTTCTGCTGTCACAATATATAACAGCATTCTTCTTCGCGCAACACGCCAGAAGAAAGTGAATTGCTTCCCCCTGTTAATAAGTAAGTTACCTGTGCATCACCACAGAACACGAACTCCGTAGCACCAGCGAGGATCCCAATGTGTGTATACGGGATCACACATTCTATAAATATTTGTTGTTACATTCTTGAATAATAATAAAATTTTACTAATAATATAGTTTTACACTCTCTATATTTTTAAGTACTTTTTAAATGAAAAAATACACCGATATAAGGGAACCAAATATTTTTGTACAAAGTATGAACATGCATGGCATGCCGTTCACAGAGAGATGTTAGTGGCGCATGCACACCGTCCATTGCGTATTCTTCTTTGGTATGTGTTACTATTTTCGGGAGAGTACATATAAGGGAAACAATACAATTAATGTCTAACTTTCAACCAAAATAAATTGTTGCATTCATTAGCATTACGAACGCTTCTGACAGAAAAAGCTGGCATTTTATATATATATATATATATATATATATATATATATATATATATATATATATATATATATATATATATATATATATATATATATATATATATATATATATATATATATATATATATATATATATATATATATATATATATATATATATATATATATATAGCGCTGGCCTTCAAAGCATGTATACAGTGTTTAGACAGCGGAGACTACGCTATCTTGGCCATATCCGCCGCATAGAAAATGGTTGCATCCCCAAAGATATTTTCTACGAGCAACTATCAGTAGGTAATAGGACAGCAGCTGAGGTTCAAAGATGTGTTCAAGAGAGACATGAAGGCAATGGACATAAATAAACCTGGGAGGATGAAGTTGTCGAACGCCCCAAGTGGCGATGCTCCCTACGTCGCCACCTCAGGTTGGACGAAAAGAAGCTCTCACAGCAAGCAGAATAGAAAAGAATCCACCAAAAGGAACACCAAGAAAACAAATGGAACTGACGGCCGTAACCTCAAAGGCGCATACCTATAGTCAGTTATTACTGAAAGGGCTACTGTAATATATATATATATATATATATATATATATATATATATATATATATATATATATATATATATATATATATATATATATATATATATATATATATATATATATATATATATATATATATATATATATATATATATATATATATATATATATATATATATATATATATATTCCCTCCTTTTTTCAAAACGGCGAACGGTGCCTCAATACTCTGTGTGTAGTGTTCCGGGAAACGGGTCCTCCCAGATCTGGGGCAGAGTTGCGTCTCAGCCCCGATGACGTTCACTAGTGCAGCCACCTTACTGCACTATTCGATGGGCATGAGATATGGCATATATATAGGCATGAGGTGGCAGGGAAGTAAACCCGTACTAATTGCTTGCTGAAATCGGATTGGTTGGGCGGACAGGCGCAGATATCGCAGCCTAACTGTAAACTGCGACACAACGAACTTACCGCTCAAAAATGTCAGCATTGTAAGAAGAGATATGGCTGAGAGCGAACGCAAACAAAAACAAATATATATATACTTATATACATATACTAGTAAGTCGCTTGTCAAAACAAAGCGGGAAATTATTAGGCTGGGCTCTATTTTGGTGCATGTCCTGATGGTGGCACTAAATTCCCCTGTAGTTTCAATAATTTATATTTTGTATCAGAAGTACACAAACACAAAAGCAGTGGCATTAAAGCATAAACGTTTCATCAATGATAAGTAATGAGGCTTCACTGGTTAAATATGTGAATGTATGACGGATACACGTATTCATACTTCCCGAACTGCTGAATATAAATTGGGAAAAATTCCAGAAATTGTGTCACCGAAAAGCAACAGATGCAGGAATATTTCTAAGAAACAATAAAGTATATTGGGTAGATATGCACAATTTAGCGCTATGAAAAGATTTCAATTTTATAGGGAAATATGGAAAATGACGTTTCCGGTAAGGCAATTCTCTAATAAGGGAATATGATTTTAACGTTCGGAAGGCGCAAGTCAATAAGTGTATTTGCGGGGTGTGTGTATGTGGGGGGAAGGGGGGGGGGAGGTTATTTGAACCAAAAAAAGTTTGAAGAACCACTGATTTAAATCATCAGTTCTACTAATGTTTCTTATTGTTCCCGACTTTGAATTTCTCGGGAGTCCGAAATGGCTTGGGGTATTTCCCATGACTTGGGTTGGACCATTAAAAAAAATCACCGTGAGGTTTAAAGTGAATAAAATGATAAATTTTAGGACTAAAAAAATAACTTATTCTTACAACTTATTATATAAATATTATTATTATTTATTATTATAAAATTAACAGGAGAAAAACAAATTATGATGCTATAGGAAGTATTATTTTGTATTCAGCAATATCTTTTGCAAAATTTGCAAACCTTCGCGCACTCAGCTTCTATTTACCTTGAAAGTTTTAATCACGTCGATGGTGTCCTGACGCAAGTTCCGTATATTTGCATATACAATCCCAACGATTGTATTTGCGCTTGTATTAATGGCCAAGATAAAAACACACATAGATACGCTAATACTATCAAATGCGGTAGGGGGCATCAGAAAGCTGCTCCAGTTAACTCCTTGACCTTTAGAAGGATATAACAAGCATGCAAATTAATTTATTTGTTTCAAATACAACTTAATATCATTTTTAGTTCTTAAAGCCACATTCAGACAAACGAATGGCGTTGTATTATAACTGCCATCAGGAACAAAAATGCTAGCGTGGATGGTATTGCCGCAACACGGGGCCCTAATCTGTTGCCCTACACAACTGTTTGACCGGATGTTAGTTTTTATATGAAGCTTCAAAGAATATTACCATTGCAGTAATAGCTCACATACGAACATTGTGGTTACGTTCAAGCGTTCAGTAATGCTTTGAATTCTGATTTGTTAATTTGCGTTTTTCGTTGTTTGTGTGTGTGAGGGGAGTGAGAGAGAGAGAGAGAGAGAGAGAGAGAGAGAGAGAGAGAGAGAGAGAGAGAGAGAGAGAGAGGAACACATAAATAAGAAGACATTGAAGTGAAGACTTACACACAGTGCTATAGGGCTTGCACAGCATGGTTGGATAAGATAATTGTCAAGTAACGAATGTGTCGTACGGTAGATTAATTGGGTTATTGGGCCCAGTCTAAGTAAAGAGTAAAGGTTGACAGATACACGAGAATGTATAGAAAATAGATTTCACAGGTGGTAGGTTGAGGGAAAGATATGTCTCTGGAGTGAGTAGGTTACTCTCATCCAGCCTATCCGAACAACTATGCTTTATTGTACGACAGTCTTTGCCTCCCTGTCAAATGAAAGAACAGGTTACTCTACACACACACAACAATATGTGACACACAATGACACACAAACGTGAAAAAACTAAGGATAAATGGGTACGGTTCTGACCAACACACAAAGTTAAGTTTTCTTGTTGTTTATTATCACTAAGCTGTTTTACAACATCACGTTACCCAAAGAATATCAAGAAAAACATTTACATATAGAGGGAAATAAAGAAGGATGGTACACCTTCACCGTATAAAGGAAAATAACCCAAAGAAAATATTTACCCAAAGGTTGAAGGTTAGCACTAGGTTTACAGAATAACAATATTGGTACAATAAAAGACCAAGTAAAGTAAACAGAATCAAATCAAACCACCAAAGATTAATAGATAATTTCCAGCAATAATTAAGTTAACACACGCTCTCTCATTCATGTGGCCACAACTCACACTCTTACCTAATTTGTATTTCTTCCCTTGGGTCTGTGATATCCCTTGGTACATTTATTCCATGAACATAATCCCTACTGTTTCTGTTGACTAATGTATCATCCCTGCTGTCGAGGATACAAATTGGCCCCAGTTCATCCCACAAAAAAACTAATGAGGTGAACGCCGAATAAGTTTACTTCCACGATAAATTCTGGTGACGATATGAGTCATAAAGGGGTGTCTTTACTGTTCTAAAAAATCTAGTACTGTTCCTCCGATGGGTGCACAGGGGAATGTGATTCTTGGAAATGGAAAAGGAGACGAAAAAGACCGCTGGTTCGTCCACTTTGATCAGGTCTGCTAAAAATACCTAGTATAAGAAACATTCTATGGGAAAATGCTACCACTCTATGTAAATATAAATATGTACAGACGGGGACACGATAGTCTCTCCTCCGCTCTGTCAAATCCTGACGAATTTAAAAGATAGACGGTGTTTGTCCCTACGCCTTACACACAGACACCGCTGGCCGCGGAGGTGGGTCAGACTGAGCCGATAAAGGTTCTTCCGCCCTTTCTCGTGGCTGGCTGGAGTCACACGCACAGTGTGTTATTTATTATTTATTTCTCATAATGCGCCACGTACAAATTATCACTTAGTAGCTAGTAAATTGTCGGTATCTGTTAATTTTGTCGTCTGGCATTTAAAAAAATAATAGACGCTATAAAAACAATAATTATAAAATGAAATATAAACAATATTGATTTCCCTCTCCCTATCAGTCATTCTAACATCTCTGAGTTTGGTCTGGTTAGCCGTCTACGCTGTAAACACAAATTACCGTCTCGTCTCAGCTAGGTAGTGGTCGGGAACGGTCTAACATTTTAATTGAATATCTGGTTATGGAAATCGCTACGCGTTATTTTAGTTAATACGCCTTACTAGCAAGAAGAAAGATCTAAGTGAAGTATTTAACTGTATGTTTTTAAGTATTTAAGTGTTTAACGTTAAATGCTATCACTGTAAAACACTTCTAACACTTAGCACTATTTACCAGAAATTCCAGAATAAAAATCTCCACGAATCACGTTTTAACCAGTAATCCAAAAGAAATCGTTTAAGGCTGCGCGCTAGATTCTTACCAAATTCTGAGTGACGGGTTATAGAAACAGTAGTATATATATATATCATTAAATTTTCCTTGATCTCTTATGCGTTATTTTCGCGCTCTTGTGTGAGACAAAATTTAAGAAGCTAGAGGTATCAAGATGAAAGACTTCGTGTTTCGGTCTTCCATGGTTTCTCGTCTGGAGTTTTGACCGACATCAAAAGACGTTCTGTTCACTAGCGGTTTCCTTGCAAGATGTCCGTGTTCCCAGATCAAAGAGTATTGGGGATTTTGGATTTCCTCTGAGCAAACTTGAAAGAAGTCTGCGCCGTCGCTCTCTCTCGTGCTGTCTGTCAGTCAGGTATTATGATTGACAGATGAGCTCGCATGAGTAGAACGAAGTAAACAAAGCCTGATTTGCTTCCTGTTATGACTGACGGGTCACTAAGATTGTAAACACAGCGTTGGCTAGTGTTTAAAGAAAAGAAGGCGTGGACAAAATGGACATTGCAGGAATAGACAGTTGGTAAAATGCATGTTTAGCTAGCAAATCAGAGAGCAGCTATAAGGTCACAATAAGCTGTCAGATTACTGTAAGTTGTTTTTTCAGTATACGTCACAGAATGTAAGAAGGATATATAGGATCACATAAATGACTCGCTCGATTTAAGATTCCTAAAGACATTTAGGGATAAAGTAGGAAGGTGAATATTCCGACAGAGAGATAATATTTCAGTAGGGCCCTGGAGAATGATTTCGTTATCCTTGCGACATGTCTTCCCCTTATTATCCTTACTAAATATTATGATTATTAATGCTTTATGAAGAGAAGCCCCCATCCTCGTTCCGAGGAAATTCCACATATATATGAGACAGTTCATATAATTAATTCATTAATCACATATACGAAAAAAGTGAAAATGTACGCAAAAATAATGTCATAAACACTAAATAACTGCAAACCTTAGTATATTCTAATGTTCATCGTGTGCACTTGTGTACTATCAGGTGTTGATCTCATAGGACGTTATAGATTGTAGAGTTCATTTTATTCATCTGGAATACACTTTAAATAAACTATGTGTGAATTTCTGAGTAAGATCTGACTGAGATATCTGAAGGAAAAATTTTTCGGCTTTTGCCTTTAACTGTATTCCTGTGTGTCAGCCCTTGCGCAGGTTTCTATGTTCCAGCAGTGGTTTGACATTACACATGATAGCGTTGATCTAGGCTCTTTTATGCTTAGGAGTTGACGAGATCTCTGGCTTTAGGTTCTGCTGATCGGTCAAAAGACTTGCTGGCCTATTACCGGCTGGAGTTGGAGTGGCTAAGATTTATGGTGTCTGCCTAGAATTCTAGAGGTACTGGTTTCGATTCCCAGTTGAGGGAATATAATTTATGGAAAATGTTTTTCAGAACCAGTGGTCCTAATGATGTCATAATCCCCCTGGTCTCCTGGGTAGTGAGATCGAATGCCTAGCCTTCTCGGATAAGGGCGAAAAAGAAGAGGTCCCTTGTGCAAGTTGCGCACGTTAAAACTCCCACGGCAATTGGAAATCGAACAGAGTAGGACTATCTGGAAGGCCGCTGCCCTGGCAAAATTTAATAATTAGAAACCTACCCACCACAAAAATATTTATAGAATGTGTGATTCCGATGTACACACATTGAAATTCTCCCCGGTGCAACGGAGTTCGTACACTGTGCTGAGATCCTCCTTGTGTGATCTAAGGGAGGAGATCGGAGCACTCAGGGTGTTGTCCAGGTGCAATGAAGATAGTCCTTTAAACCAAAAACCATAACACGCCATGATAAGCTATTTGGTCTTATGCAACAATTGACCATGATTAAAATATATAACTGACCATGCCTGAGGATAGCTCAGCTCACTGTCTACTACAAAGTGGTAAGCAGCCACATCATTTTCTTTTTTTTTTTTTTATTATTCTCGGGCTGTCCTGAGCTCCATCAAATTTAGCATGTACAGGAAGTTACGACAAACCTTTCCCACTGTTAAGCGTCAGCCAAAGTTTTCTCAGCGTCAGTGCAACAAAAATAGATAGATGATATCACGAGGTTGAAACTTTAACTTTGATTGTGGGCATTCTTTTCCTGTATTGCAAAAGGACAATCCCCGGTATGGCGACACCAGTACGAATTTGGGCGGTTACAGCGCAGCCACGAGGCGGCAGATCAAGTAAAAAGCCATTCTTTTTCTTCTGTTACTAACATCTCTTATTGGTCGTTGAATGAACCGTTATCACAATGGTGCTCATCGTGTCATTCAGTCATTCAGTTTCCTCTTATTGTTAGATGCATGCAATGGCCTCTCAGTGCTATGATAACTCTGAATTGTTGTTCTTGAATTGATTAGGTTTACCCATTAATTCGGTAATTCATGACTGCAATAATTGCTCATGTCGAAGTGATTATCGTAGATTAGCTTTATAAGGATACTTGTAAATAATAGCCCTACGAATTTTTAAAAGAAATGATTCAAGAAAATGATAATGCTGCACTTTTCAGTCGTGAAATAAACTCAGACAGGTTCCTGAATAATCCACCTCCTTCATTATAACATAATGTTTTTTTATCCTCTAGTTCCAGTTTTCAATAGACGATGATTTTCCATCCAATCCACTGGGTTTATGATTTATGCTCAGAGAGGGTAAAAGTATTGAGAAAAAAGGGGCGGCGGAAGTGACATCGGGGAGGAGCCTGACTAGTATCAGGAAACCAATACTTAACAGAGACATTCGTTTTTTCTAATGTTTTGATACCACCTTGATATGTGTCTGTGGGTCAAGAGCTTGCGGTCTACGGCAAAGGAGAGCTACGCTGATTTCAAGAAAACGGGTTAGTGTCACTAAATGACCATGCCATTTATTTTATCGTGTTCCACCTGTCTTTTGTCCACATTGTGCCTTTCGTTTATTTTTTTCTTTCTCCGTATTTTCTCTGATTATTTGAACGCACGACTCAGGTTTCATGTTGTTATCTTCGCATGATCTATCCTGCATATAGATAACGTTAACACCAAGCTGGGAGCAGACAGACAAATCTGCCTTACCCATGTTTATGCAAACACAGGCGCGGATTTCTCTCGCGTGCCAAGCTGGGAGCTAGTAATTTCGTTTTGACAATCCGGAGATAAACTGCAATAGTACCTTGGGTGTGGCAGCATATTAGGTCACATTACCGCGGGTGGACTACTACTTTTTAGCATTTACAATAACTAATTAAACTGAATGGTTTGTTATGAATTACAGACATGAGTCGTTTGAAAAAAGCGGAAGTGTCGATTCCTTATAAGGGAGAAGTAAGAAATTGTAGAGGGGATAATATTTATGCTAAAGTCAAACTTTTAAATCTGCTTGGTCTACCCAAAATATATTAAACTAGACTACGTTTGATGGGCGACTTTCATCGCGTAGAAAGCTGGGAGGGCGTAGGCGACAGGTCACATATATTGTAGCACAACTTTAGACTCCGGCACTGTGTTCCATTGAGTCAAGATAACGCTTTCAGACAAGCCAGGACCGAAGAAAAATAGGATTTCAATAAAGAGGATTGGACCAAGTATTAAGGATTTTATGAAATTAACCAGCAAGAAAACTTGCCTTTATAATACTGGAAATCGCAAATTCTTCGGAATCTATAAACAGGATAATAGTGGGATTATAATTAAAGCAATACTTGACTACCTGTAAGACGGCCTCAAAACCTGTGGCCCAAAATTATTCGGGAGTGCCAGACGTCTGTAAAAAAATATAACCCGATACGGGGTAAGTTGTATCATACATTTTATCATTTTATATTTTACCTTTGACATGTTTAACTTGCTGGTGGTTGTACATGCCATGCGAGGCTGGCGACATCAGTATATGAACATTATATATTCATGAACCACCACAGCAAGCGCTGGTGACTGTTTCATACAGGTTCTCTCACATCGAACCAAACGTAGATGTAGCCCAGGCTCCAAGTGGAGCAGGGAGTGGATGATGATGACATCATGATGTACATATTTATTATATTAACTTTTAATCAATTTATATGTATACTTAAACATGCGTAATCCCGTTAAAAGTCGTTTCCGCTGTCGGGTCACATTTTTCATCAAATTAACTGAAACGATGATTTTCCATCCAATCCACTGGGTTTATGATTTATGCTCAGAGAGGGTAAAAGTATTGAGAAAAAAGGGGCGGCGGAAGTGACATCGGGGAGGAGCCTGACTAGTATCAGGAAACCAATACTTAACAGAGACATTCGTTTTTTCTAATGTTTTGATACCACCTTGATATGTGTCTGCGGGTCAAGAGCTTGCGGTCTACGCTAGATGCCTGCCTTCGGCGGGTTGTGAAGATCCTTGACTTGACGTCCGGAGCAGTTAACCCTGCAACTACGCCTGGGACGTGCTCTCACCACAGAAGTCTACAATTGACGGAGCAGTCAGCAAATCAGTCCAGCATCTAGCCAGTTAAGTGATTTTTTAACCCGGCCATAGCAAAAGACACTCTCCTCAAAAATAAAAATAAAACCACCTGCACTCTAATTTTCTGTGAGAAAAAATATCCCTATTTCAATTTCTAAATTCATTTATTTATTTACTCGTGTTAACCCCTTAAGGCCCAAGAGAATCTATAATTGAAAGCTAAATTTTATACTTAACTCATGTTTCTAAGACTGAATACGCATTTTAGAATGTAACTTTCTATAAAAATTTGAAGGCCGTTCATTTGCTTATGAAATAACCCAAATTTGACCAAGTGGGAATTAATACTTGTTTTATTATAACACTATTATAGAGTTATGTATGCTGGGTCATATATGGGCCGCTGGGCCTTAAGGGACAATAATTGATTACTAACTTTGTTGTAGGTATTTACAATTAGAAGTTGATTTAATTATTACAGAGAGAATTGCACACGTATGAATCAGTTATCTTAAACATGAAAACAACAAAGCTACTAAAGTAATATTTTACTGAACAATTCAGTTGGGGGCTGAGAAACGAGCTAGTATATCTTCATGTAGATTTATATTCTTGTGTCTTATCTTGGTACTCCTAAAACTACTTTGATTTTCAACTGAATATAGCCTCAATCCTTTACAGCATTGATTCAGCTACAGTCCTTGGCAGGACTACACATTGCTAGCAATACACGTTTAAAGTCTTTTTTTTAGGGTTTAGCTTTTGAATGATGTGTGCGCAAGAGCTCTTCTTCTACTTTATTCCTTTTCTTCTTCGTTACCGTTTGATAAGGCGCATTATACATTTTTATAAAGTGAAACAGCCGAGGCGTAACTGAAGACCGAAGAGAATTATTTACAACAGAATTTAAAAGAAATTTGTAAATGATGTCCGTAGCCTTTCGATGTATTTTATTGTTTGTAAGAAGTACTCCTTTGACTGACAATGACAATAGCCTCACGTCAATGTTGTAAAAATGAGGATTCTGATCGATAGTAGTCAATCATCATCGGAGGGGCGTCTTAGTTGTAGACAACAAATACCATAGTCTGGTTCATATGTTGCAGGTTCCGATATCAAAGTGGGACGCAAGAACATAGCATCTTGTGAAGTGGATAAAAGACTACAGTGTGTGAGTCAAAGATATGTTGCATGCCTGGCAGTAGCATCGTGCCTACCTGTCCAGCTGAATAAAGTCCATGTGAAGTCTGCAGAATATCAAGTTACAGAACTAACTGTAAGGAAAGAAACCGAAGAAAGATAAGTTGATATTTGCATCGAGAAACAAGACTTAACGTCACAACGACCATAATATGTTCTACACGATGAAAACAGGCAAAATAGTGACATTTTTATTTTTTTATTTTGTGAATTCATGTAAAATTTATATATATATATATATATATATATATATATATATATATATATATATATATATATATATATATATATTATATATATATATATATATATATATATATATATATATATATATATATATATATATTCGTTTGCAAGTATTAACTATTCATACATTTTATTAAATTATTAAAGTGTAATGATTTAATTTGTACACTGCAGTTATTGATTTTATTCCAATTCTAATTTTTGTTCTTGTGTGTGTAATTCAAAAGAATGTGTAGTATTTAAACTGGTAGAGAGTGTAGCAAAACTTTGTCTTCAATACGTTGTAGAATCGATTACTGCAATGCGATAGTGTCTCTAAAAATATCACGCAACCACAGCTAGGCGAGCGGGGAGGGTCACAATGCCTACAATATGGCCTCCATGTTGTTAGTGATCTGTGTTTTAGTTCCAATTTCTGAACGATGGTATAACGACCAGGATGGACGAATAGCAGAAAGACTTATATGTCTCGATTTTGGAAGATTGCCGTTATATTCCCATATACGTATTTTAGCTGGAATGGTTTTGCAAAAGAAGATTGTGTACGTTGAATGCATAAAATTATGAGTTGATATGGTCAGTACACACTTTCGAGCGATGTAGGAGAACGTTTAATAGTCGGACATTTACGAAAGTTAGATGGAATGGTAGCTCCTGACTGTCCGGTTCCTAACGAGACCTAAATGGACAGAATCGGATGGACAGAAGACTAGAACGACGAAGGAAGAGGTGGAATAGTTTGTACAAAGTCAAAAATTCTTTCACCGTGCTAACAAACTAAACAGACCTAACATGCCTGTGACGTCATGCTCTCTCGGCGGAATGCAGTGGCCAACAAAAAGGGGGAGCGCAAATTGAAAAAGGGACACTGAAAAAAAGTTTAGAAACAGACTGGATGCAGGACAGAGTTTGTCACTACGCCTTTGCCACCTGCAGTTGTGTGCAGCCTGCCAAGCTATTAATGTCCAGTGTGATTTCTGAAATTTGAGAGTAAGCTGAATTATGAAAACTATTGTGCAAATATATATTTCATTTAGTGCAGGTTATTATGTGATGTGTATTAATTGTGTGTAGATTCTAGGAATTGCATCAGTTTATTTAAATTTGCACCTGATGAGACGGATCAAGCATATTCAAGAAAAATAAAAGGCCTGTGACTAATATTCGGAAGGAACAAGCTGTAAATTATTTAAGGATGTACAGGAGTGGATAAAAGCAGATGATTGTTAGTACTTATAACTAATAGAAAAGTGTAATATAGTACTGTATTATTGAAATGATGCCCTTGCTTACTATGACTTTATAACCTCGACATCTGATGACTGATTGGTCTGACATCTGTGCTAGTCATTTATAAATCTAGCCAGATACTAGCCAAGACCCATATGTCTGTTTGGTGTGATGATAGGAAACGCTTTACAGAGCGATAGAACAGGAGGCAATCTGATCATCAGAAGAAGTCCCCCCTCCGACAAGTGTTTCGGCCCAGTATACTCCTTTACACTCTAAGGGGGGCGGGCCCACTTGGGTCATGACTCCCAAGCGTCTCAGCGTCCTGTTGTCTTGTATCGAAAATGAACCCATTTCACTTATGGTAGCAACTTTAAAATCCACACCTCCGCCAGCCGTGGAGGCAATTGTGAAAGTAACAAAGAGAAGACAAATTATTCCGTTCGTTCCGTCGCACATCACAACTAAGGACACACACTGAGACACCTGCGCGAAGCCGACGAGGCCAGCCACTGCTCGCTAGCAACTGAAATTCTGTGCCTAACACATCTTATAATATTCGCCGCCTGTTGCCCCTCAGTCACAGCCCTTTCACTAGTACACCAAAAAACTCAAAGTATTGTGGACTTAGAAAAATTCCTGGTGTTTTCTGTACCGCAGCATTTACTGTCACGATTTCTGTGTTACCGCTGTGTTCACTGTGTGAACTACAGCTGGTTCTTGGTACCCCTACTGTTGGGTCTGCCAAGACTGATAAACTCCAGTGACAGTTCGGTGTCATCAGTATCCAGGATCCAAGACAAGTGATCTTAAAGGGCCTGACAGAAGCTTATATGAAACAACAGCTAAATCATTTATCATATTTATTTCAAGTAGCACGTCAGATGATGATAATCTTGTGATAAAGTCAAATGACTATAAGAACAGTAATTCTAGTAATGGTAAAGCAAGTGTTCATTAACTTTACTAGCCATCAGAATTGTATTCCAGATCCTGAAGTGAAAAGGACAATGTTATTGTTAACCAGAATTGACGTCATTAAACTCCGGGCAAACCCATAGGTGCTCAGTGTAGTAAGATCCCTTATACCCCGATCAAATAGATAAAACATTATCAATTATAAATCCAAATACTATAGAGATAAAATAGGGAGTTGTGCTCAACGTCTTCGCCATCGCCCGCAGTCGCGCAGGTTTTGAGAAGCCTTAACGCAAAGTGAATGGTACTCTCTCTCAATATTACAAGCTTTCATACTCCGTCCTTGAAATTAACTATAACATTTTGAAGCCAAGGCGTGTTTCGTTCCAAGAAAGAATGAGAGAAAAACGGAGGAGTGACGGGGAGAGAGAGGGAGGAAGTATTAATAGAACGACATTCGACTGTGGTTCTAGGCATCACTTACTATAACGCAAGTGCGTGACTTTGCTACTAGCAGATTTTAGAAAAGCGGTGCAAAGCCAAAACCGGCCACCTGCCCACCCCGTTCATTAGTAGCGCAGTTTGAATGTATAAACACTTAGATTGGGAGACTGTAGTAAAAACACACAGACAAGCTCGCATTTCCTGTCTAGTTGTATTTTATCATGAAATTCAAACGCGTTTCTTAATTTTGAAAAAGAACGAGAGATGGGGGGGGGGGGGGGGGGGGTGGTGGATTTAAAGAAAAGGAAAAAATTACGGCTAACTTGGAAATTTGAATATACCCACTAATGTGTAGGGCTGGAGATGGCGAAAGTGAAACTTAGAAGAATAAAATAAACGAAAGGACAGTGACAATAAAATGATAATACTTGTTTATTAGAATATCATATTCCACATTATGATATATTATCCTACCGTAGAGAGAAAAGTATGTTATTTGAAGAACTGAAGAGGGAAAAATACAAAGATGAAAATTATGATAAGGAGAGAAATAAAAATATAACGACGATATGACAGACAGTCGTCTGATCAATAATTGCCTTTTCTCATTAAAAACGCTTAGATAGTAACAGAAATATTGTAAAGAAAAGACAGAGAGACAGACGCATTGATGTCCTCACTCAACGTTGCCAGTCTTGGGAGAGGGGGGACGTTACATTTTTTAAAGTAAAATTTATTTTGAAAAGAGGCAAGTGGGCATAACATAATTTGATTGGCTGGGGTAAAATAGACTAATGGTAGGAATAAAAACGATTTGAAGCCAGCGTTAGTTGCCACTTGAAGATAAATATTTGAAAAGTAGTGTTATCATCAGACGCAAGGCATTCATGACCATTGCCTTCGCTGTTCTGCACCAGGGGCGATCTGAGTGTGACCATTGATCGCCGGTTAACCTACAAATTGTGCATTATTTCATTGATGCGGTAAGATAAACATTTATATTAACATTATTATTGAAATGTATCTGTATTATTGAATGTGTATGCAGTATTGATGGGTAGAGGCTAAACCAGAAAGGCGCCAAACTCAACACTTTGTGTTATGCCACAAGTGCTATTAGGGAAGATTACCATTTCTTTTAAAAGCCAGGCAGGCTTACTTAAACTTTGGGAGAGAATGACAAGACATAGTTGGAAATAAAATATGACATTATTATGATTGGAAGGCCATAAAACCACTGGGTGTCTTCAGCAAGTCACAGTGTTTTCACATGACTTCATAAAATTAACTATAATTTTCCTATGAAAGGAATGTATCAAACTGATGATTGAAATTTACCTGAGTATGAAGCTGTCACCCCATCAGATAGGAACGATAGCTATTTATGTAGCCATAGAACCTGATCTTGAAACTGTTGATAATGCTTAGTTGGTTAGGGAAGGAGAGATATGTTTGAAATACTGAGGAGGCCTTAATCCTCTTATTTTCTGGGTTCCATGTTGAAACATTCAGTGAGCCATTCAAGAATTATTGAATCTGCACGTTCGAGGCAATAAGTATCTGATTGCCCAAAACTTTGAAGAGTGCTGTAGCAGTATCTTTACGTTGCAGTCGTGAAGACTAACGTTGTGGAAGAAAGACAACAGTGCTCCAGAACCTAAAGATAAGAACCATCCACGGGTTCATGATTGTTCACTTAACATAATCTCTCCAGTATTAAATCAACACAGCGTTCTTGAGGTGATGAACCCAATCGTTCCTCATAAGAGTGACTTTTTATAGAATTTAGTGCTTCGCCAGGACATTTCAAGTCATAGACATTTACATAATAATAATAGACAAGTTGTCTTGTTTTTAATTCACCTTTCTATAAATACAGTTCCATTCTATTTTGAGTTTTAAACATTCCTGTACCCAAGAAATTGAGGTACAGGAAATTAAAATTGTAAAAAATTGTTACTCAAACTTTAACCATTGATTTGTTTAATCATTTTCATTGAGTTACATTAGTGGTTGTTGTCATTCTCTCTACATCATATAACACATTACCCTAGACATCTAGCCAGATAACAACCAGACACCTTTACATAAAAGTAGGCTCAAAATATATCGCAGATTGAGGTCGTAGGGTGGTAGCAGTCAGGTACCCTGAGAACAAGCATCTTCAACTATTAGACTCAGGGACTTGCATAGCTGACCTCACTCTGTAGACAAGTAATATATTACGCAATAACATCCAAACCCACCACACTCAGTCTCCATCAGCAAATATCGAAGGGTATGAATGCTAATTGTTCCTGTTGCGCACTGGTTGTACACACGGCGGATGCGTCCTCTCATACGTCCATCCCTGCTGGTCTTTCGTTTGATGCCAAATTCCAGCAGTCTTAGCCTGGATGATTCATCGATTGCAGTGTCATTCTCTAATAGACGAACACGAATTGCCCTTAGTATTTCTTCCTTATCCATGGCCAATGCACTTTTTATGGGTGCTCTTAAAGCTAGTCTGTCAGCTCTTTAATTTCCACGTACCCCGGCATGACCAGGACAGCAGATCCATATCAGTTCTTCAAGATTCGATGCTTCTATGGAGGTTTTCCATTAATGTCTAAGCCAACCATTTTGGACCTTTCGAAGCATGGATTGTGAGTCTAATACAATAACTGTCTTTGTTAATAAAGTCTCAGACAGCCATCCTAAGGCAGCGGTAACTGTCTCTACCTCCATTCTCATGCTGGAGGTTGTTATCATGTAAACCCCGTTTTGTTCAGCGACGGTTCTGCCCTTTACTCTAGCAGAGAAGCCCCACCCTGATTTATTACCACTGATTACAGACCCATCAGTGCACACAATGGCATCATCATCCCCAGCATTATCATTTGTAAGCTGATCAATTTCCAGCTCTGCTCTCCCATTGGCCCAAGTTCTGCATTCTCTACCAAGGCTGATGATGACTTGCTGGTAGTTCATCCAGCTCTCATCTGACGTACTCTACTCTTCTCCTTTGAATATATTTTCAACAGGGGTCACCTGTCTAATAGTCTCCTCTGCCGGCGTCATCCATGACATCCCCCTCTTTATTTTCGCTCCTTTGATGTTAGCTGTGTTCTCATGCAGGGGATGCCTTTTGTCGGTGATTACACGCATATATGCTTTTACCTGGGCCATTGTATATCTGGATCTAATTTACAGCAATCCAAGCATTTGCCGCATCATCACAATAGGGGTATCTAGCGTGCAGCCCAAGACAATACGCATCCCTTCGTTTTGAATGCGTTCCAGTCGTTCACATTGTCATATTGACTGCGTGAGTATTTCCATGCCATACTCGATTACAGACAAGATCAGCTGATGATACAGGAGAAACAGTTATCTCTGCTCCAGGCGCGCGGCAGCCATTGTTTTTAGGGCGGCCAGAGAAAAGGACAATACTACAGATTAAATTGCCAAGTGACTTTTCTGTGTGTAAAGGAAAGAACATTCCTACAAACACTCTAGATAAGAGATAACATTAATTTTGTGAATATTTTGTGAATTATTTTTATTACTCTTTTCCAAACAGCAGAAAAAGAAAATTATAGTAAATATTAAATGATTCATTAATTGTACCTGAGGACTTGTTTACTTTTTACCATTATGTTTAAAGTTCTTGTTCATTTTATTTATCCTCTAGCATTAATTTATCATAGGATAGTTGTGGGGAGGAGACACCATAAATCCTGGTACTACTTCTTACCATCTGGGCCAGTGATTTTCACAGTCTGATTATTCCTATGACAACGATACACCAGTGCTTATTTCTAAGACTGGGGTATTGCTTATAAGACCAGAACTCTTGACTGGCATTCTATCCTTGTATCATCTGATACACCTGGATATCATCTCTATCACATATATAAACAAAAACCTCTAGTCACAGAGAGTTATTACCGAGCTCCATTCATATCACGTATTAATAGGGACACCCTTGGAGCATAGGATAGGTCTAGCGAGCAGGTGACTTACTTCACAGCTCTCTTCTACAGCAACCATTTAGAACTTTGCAGTTATCTACCTAATTTATCCGGTGCCATCCCTACTTATAGTTCACCAGTTCTCACCTCCATTTATGGGAACTGTTTTATTATAACAATTATCTAACATCCATCTGGCCACAAAAACCAATATAAGACAATAGACAATATATGCCAACCTTTAGTAGGGCAAAGAAAGAGGAATAATAGAGATAGTATCTCATGGTGAGGGATAATCATATCTAAATGAACAGTTAGAATACTATTAGGGACGGTCAGTGAGATGGAAGAATCTGAATGATCAAATCTCACGAATCGAAACAATACAGTGTCTGGTGCACTAAGGTCGTGGCTGGACATGGAAAAACAGATAAATGCTGGCCGTAGAGACATATACTATATATCCTGAAGAACGTAATGAATTTACAATATGAAGAGAAGAACAGGTACGTCCTGGTTCCCGTGGGAGAATTCTGCTGTACTAAACAACAGAGAAGTAATGCCTGTTAAGGGTAAGAAAGTCCGTAATGATAAATGCTTCCAAAACTCTATTGAAAGGAAGCATTTTGAGAGTAGCCACTTAAAAACCAGAAAGAGAAACCTAAAATATGCATATGGAGTACACAGGACTCTAAATGGAATAGTAAAATTAGATAATTTAATTTCAAAGGCTAGCAATTTGAAATTCGATGTATTGGGAGTGACAGATGCTAGGTACATAAGAAGTTAAGATTATACACTGTGGAATATAAAACCGTGAGAAAAGGGCAAGACAATATTTATGTGGATATTGGACACACAATGATAGAACGATTTTTACTGAAAACGAGAGATAGCAAAACTATTTGACACAGATAAATGTTACAAACGTATGCACCAGTTAAAGTACTAAAAAGAATTCTTGCTTATCAGTCAGACTTAACATACCGTTTTCCATAAATCACGAAATAGTAAACAAGAAAAAAAAAACGTATTTTTCCCTTACCTCCGCTGAATTTACAACGCAAATTATACTTCAATTTGGTTTCACCATCCTTACTCAACACTAAGTAATAACCAGTTCACCTATCTCTACTAGAGATAACTTTGTAATACATTTAACTTTATCATTATTTCCTGTCTCACTCCATTTCTAACGTTCTTTTTCCTCCACATAACTTTCTTCGTTTCTATGCTCTCACTCCTCCTTCGCAGTAAATTGAATATCTAGAATAGAAGAAACTATGTGCTCAAAAAATAATCTAACTGGAGGTGAAATATGTATTTTAGGTATAAATGAATCAATAACAACAACAAATAACAGTAACTAAATACGTCAGCAAAAGCCTCGCGTGCTTCAAATGGAACGGTATTATTTACCTGTTTCCTCATGTTTCACTACAAGAGAACAGCCTAGATCAAGGATGTAATTTACGAGAAAACTTAACAGCAGCTGTTCAATGCCACTTATTTTCTCCCTGTAGACTGTAGTGTAAGTAACTAAAAGAGTTTGCATCACGTATATTAGCACAATCGCATAAACGCCAGCTCCATCTGTAAGTAGTGGAAAATGAAAAACAATGTATATATGAATAATCATAATGTCAAATGCACATGCACGCACGCAGAGACAGGTGTACACTTGCACGCGCAAATACAGATGGATATGTGCGTGTGTGTATTTGAAACAAAAGGGCAAGTACACCCAAATTACGTTCTTGGGACAAACTGGTCAATGTAAGACAATAGACCTCAGCATTGGCACTGTGATTCATGAAAAACAAATCGATAAGGAGCATGCTTTGATGCCGTTGTCATAATTTTAATGTACCAGACATTCTCTTTTAAACAGAGGAGGTGCTTTGACATCCGGTCGCTGCTAGTTTCGTATGCCGATCCTGTCGTTATCACAGGCTTTGCATACCTTTTCCCGTGCCTACTGTTTATCCTGTATCATCAGTTATTCATATTAGTAATCGATTATGGGCTGGGAATATTCACGCTGTGAATGAAGTCAAATGTGAACGGATGGAACACTTTAGAAATGAAGGGATGCGTACAGTTATGGGCTGAAGAATGTGCACGGGAAATATCCCATCCAATAAGACGACGAGGTGCATGCTTGGACTGCTAACGATAAGATCTAAGTATGCTTGGGAACATAGCTGACATCGAGGGAGCAAAAATAAAGAACGACATGTCGTGTAAGGTTTAGGCAGAGGCAACGATTGGCCAAGTGGCCATAGGTGAATGTGGCGTTCCTTTTTTATTTGTATTTGAATTAGTTTAGGCCAACTGATTCTAGGGTAGCAACTGGTAACAGCAAATTCATAAATAATTTGAGTTGACTGCTGCAAACGATTTTTTCACATTTATTAACATCTTCCACAATACGTAAGTCCACAGCATATGACTTCCGCAACATGCAGGTATTGACAAGATAATATTTCCAGCATATTCCTGATTCAATAATTTTCCTTTCATGGAACATCAGTGTTAATGCAGTAACGGTCATCTATCGTGTCGTCTATACAGTCTAAGTCCGCGATTTAATTCTGAAGTACACAATCGTCAGTTACCATTCTATAAACATTAGGATACTTTCCTGTAGGTGCATATTGTTAAATCATTTGACCATTGATTTAATTCTTTTTGTTGAGCGGATTCTTATTATTTATTCTGCGGCATGTATTTACTTTTGTTCATTGAACCTGGCGTTATCGTGCTGGTTGTTGTTGTTTGCGAATGTTGGGGAATAACTTCAAGTTCCAATTCAATTTGATTGAGTTGAACAACAATGTTCGTGATTCGAGTCCACGAAGAATACATATTTATTACAAAAAACATTTCACACATTCGTGGTATCATTTAATTCAATAGGTCCGTGCAGTCTCCTATAATATTTCATAAGTCGTCAAAATGTCTGACCTTTATATGCGCGATGCCGACTGGCGGTCATCCGATAATGACAATCAGAATTCTGGCGATATGGTAATGATTAACAATCATTATAAATATACTCCCTTATGTTCCTATTTCAAGGAATAATTATACTTGAATAAAGATGCTCCGTTACTGCATCTTTCAATAATGTGGCCGACCCCATGGCCCGTACTCAAGGAAAACATCTGCACAATTACTATATATATTGGGAGTGCTGAATATTACGTCTGGCTTGGACGGATTTCAAAATATGAAGGGTAAAAAAAGATCGTTGTTATGTGTTAGCATAACAACATACTACGTCATGACTATCCATAGGCAACTATACAAAATCGCGTTCAATGAAATATATCTAAGTGCAAAGCATCTTATGTCGGCGGCACATCAATATGTTAGAGCGTAACTTTAAACTGGTAACAAACTGAAGTGGGCCAACATAATTAAATATGTCGTAACACAAATACGTCTCTGGCAAGCATATAATCACATATCTTCCATATATGTAGACACATCAGCGGACATAAAACACATCAGCCAGAGCTCACACAAGTACAGCCATTCCGGCTGAAGATACTTCCAAAAGATAACTGTCCTTACTCTCGATGGTTCAAAATCATGAACACATTGCGGTGCGCAAAAAGAGGCGCAACAGTGAAAAACAAAATTCGAGAGGAGAGATATCAACCTATCTTTCTTCAGTTTCTTTCTTTACTGTTACTTCTGTAACTTGATATTCTGCAGACTTTCCAGGGACGTTATTCACCTGGACAGGTGGGCACGATGCTACTGGGATCGAGCTGAGTCAACAGACTACCAGCAAGTCATCATCAGCCTTGGCGGGGAATGTACGGATTGGTGCGGTGGGAAAGCAGAGCTGAATCAATCAGCTGACTAAAACTGACAGTTAACCTAGAATCAGAGCCGGTGTAGGAGGCAGGAAGTACTGAACCGACAACACGCACTGTACAGTGCACGCTACCGTCAAGTAAGGAACACTGGACAAGTGATTCCTACTTAGGTAACAAGCACTTAACTCAGGCACGAAGCACTGTACAGTAATTCTTGCCTGAAAAAAGTAAATAGGTATATCGCACTGCGTTGTAGCTATTGTAATCCATTAGGCAGATATTTCCACCGTTTCTTCTTTTATAAGGCAAAAGACTGGAAAAATAAAGAGTAAAAATATTTTTATGTTTGCTTCATATGGTATGGGGACCCAAAGATGCAGCAATAGTGAATGCAGTAAGCGCCCCATAGCTTGACTGCTTGCATCAGGACCAGCGAACCAGAGCTGATCAAGACCGTACTCCACCTCCACGTGGTGGTCCTGGAAACAGTCTGCAGCAGTGCAGTCTGGCTGAGCGAGTACGGATCGCAGAGGGAAGGCAAACCCGGTCCCAAAAAATGCCGTGCAGAAGTCGGATGTGTCGACCGAAAGGTGCAGATATCACAGCTACGGCGTAAACAGACACAACGCAACCAACGTCCTTTTCAGGGCGAACGAGGAAGAAGAAGAATATGGTATTCATTTATAGTGAGTAATTAAATTTTATGAAATGTTTCCAATTTCGTCTACAATATATGGTAGGAGATTATTGTTTCAATGTTCATTCCAAACGTCGGTATGGTGCGTGTAGTGGGCAGTGAACAATAAATATAAGGTAAAAATTGGTCCCTTAGCTGATACTACTATGGGACCACTAAAAAGCAAGTTGTACTTATCAATATGTATAATTCATTATGGAAATTTGTTTTAGGAGTTAACCACTTCCATTTTAAAGTAAGTTTATTTTTACATAATGTTGGAGAGTTTCAGTTGCTTCTGATCACGAATAGAGTTCTTCTCACAATTTGAAATGTGTTGGCTATTACTTAAAATTTTACACAACTTTCTTTTATAGTTCAATAATACATAATAAAATTATCATGTCATTCAATGTTAGTTTCTTTCTCATGGTATTACAAAGCGGCGGTTAAACGTAACAGTCCTCTGTGGGATTTTGCCATACGTGAGTGATACCACCTATGGCTCCTACTCTGCATGATAATTAGGTTATACGCGATAATAGAAACGGTTTCAGACTTCTTTGCTATGAGTTGTTGCATCATAACAGCCCATTACCGTGAACGCATCACTTTAACGGTGATAAATGCCTCACACCAGCGGGCAAGTTGAGATAAGATTCGCCCGACTCAGAGGCAGCAGGAGGAGGGACAAACCCGTTTAATTATTCGGGCATGGAAGAAACATGATATTTTTATTGGCACTATAAATTTTCTGAAAGGTGAATAGTGGATTGTTCTGAGAATATATGCAACAGAAATCGATACCCAGGTGATGGACTGCTTATTAGGAAATAAGTCTGTCACTCCAACAAAGCTTATGGGAGAAAGGGACTACTTTTGTCATTTTTGGACCAACCCTCCACGCACGTGATACACGGGGAAAGGGAACATAACAACCTGTTAAATCATCGTAATGTATAGGGTCCAGTACTCAAACAAGACTTGGATGCATGTCACGAAGTAGATTTAAGTTTATAGAGTTGCCTGAGTGTAAAGACAAGACCCTAGTATGAGAAAGACTGAGAAGATAGATTTTTTTGATGAAAATGACAGTGACTGTGGAAAGATGAGACTATTGGCTTCGAGGGTGATAACCGAGATTGAATCTCCTTCGCCACTCCTGACGTCTTTGATAGCTATAGACTCACCACCTCTAACTACCATAAAGGAGATAAGGTTTAAATAAAGACCACAGACACACTACACAATTATATATATATATATATATATACATATATATATATATATATATATATATATATATATATATATATATATATATATACATATATATATATATATATATATATATATATATATATATATATATATATATACGTACAGTATAATTTAGATAGAAAGAATTTGATCCAGTATTTTGTTTAAAGTTTATTTACACCACAAAATAAAGTACATATCAAATAGATAAAGTGCGTGTTTGCACACCTGAAAAGAACAAACAATTAAAATGATTACAAATGGTAACCCCGGAATGTCACCCTCCCCTCAACCTGCAGGGAAGAAAGTTAAGGATTACAACAACCTGTTTGGTGGGGTCTCTAACATCAGATCCACCACTCCTAACTAACCTAATATATTATTAAACAAAATCTAACTCCACTGTCTGTCTGCAGACGTCACTAAATGAACTGCCTACACAGCTTCAAACGCTTTAGGCGATATACCCGCCACTAACTAACACCACTGTCTACGTCGAAAGCTGATTGAACTTTTTAAAGTCCTACACGAACTGACTGACTAATGTATAAATTCTGTCTATGTTCAGTGTCTGTCTGACACTCCTGGTTTCTACTGAGGGGCTTCTCCGCTACGCCCCTTCTCTCTCTAGTGCATTTGGACGGAATTTTGACCCTATCTCCTCCAACGAATATTGTAGCTGATGACTTGGGTTTTTGTTTTCTGGATACTCGGAATGTAGCTGGTTCACTATTGACGAACTTCATTCAATAGCCCTGTTACCCCACTTCGGGTTTAGGACCGTCGGCTTTATTATTGCCACATTTACACAAACACAACCCAACCCAACCTCCAGGCCAGTGCCTGTTTGGAGTGGTATAATGAGCTCAGAGCTCTGGGTTTTATAAGATAGACCAGTTCACGCTGAAGAATGCTTCACTGCAATTGAACTGCTTCTTTTTTTCTGCTGCAGACGTACTTGGCGCCTGTAACCACCACGTCACCAGTGCTCTTCACCTCTGCTCCTGAGACGACAACTTTCAGTTGTAAATTGGAAGGCAGGCTACACCCTCCCAATTTGTGCCGTGAAACTGCTGAAAACAAACCAAATAACAACTCATGTACAACAACTTCCAATAAATCTCAACCATAGCATATAACCACCTAAATAAAGACCGCTCCACTCTATCCCCTACTAAACTATGCACAGCGATAGTCAACCTTCCTATCTAATGGTCAAAACTACCGTACTTCAACCTGTCTGTTTAGGAAACCCCAAACGCACCTGACCCAAATCTTTTGTTACGCCCGTCTAGCCATGGAGACACAACAATTCAAACTAAGGGAACCTCCTGTACTAAATTCCGAGCCCTACTTTATTTTTACAGGCTGACTTTTGAGGCTCATCACCTTACACAATATAAACTAGGAAGATGAACTCCCGTCTCAGAAATATACTACTGGACAAAAGTTAAGGGCCACCAAGAAAAACTCCACTATGGACCAATTAAATGCAACCAGGTGTAAACAATTTATTTCAAAATAAAGTTGATTCATCCGTGGAAAAGATCAGTCAAGTTTTTTTAATAATGTGTGACTTACTAACAAAAAGAAATTCAACTCACTTTTTAACCTTTTGAATTAGTGGGGCGTGTTGCAAAAACCACCAGTTTTTGCAGCAACAATGGCAATTTTCACGTGCGGGTTAAAATGACCCAGTTTTTGGACATTTAAAAAAAAATTAACCTAGTGAACACAGAATACAGAACACAGAACACAATAAAATAACGTACACAAATTACGCTAGCATATTAATACTGCAAAATGTATAAACAAATTGAGGTTACATATATATATATATATATATATATATATATATATATATATATATATATATATATATATATATATATATATATATATATATATATATTTATATGACCCTTGCAATTACCGTATTGATAAAGCTTAAGGACTTAACCTTCTACAAATAATTTCTACCCAATTAAATACTCAATGTAATAAAAATACATAAATACTACCGCGTATATATATATGCACTTGTAAATTATTAGAATTACTTGCGTTTGATACAACTAACTACTACATATTACCGAGCGCCGGTTTATCTTAGCGTGTAACCTTACACAATGAATATCTCAAAAATTTCTTTACACAAATCCTAAACAGCACTAGCTTATCATAGAAAAAAAATTATATGCACACTGACATTATTATTATTTCTATAAGATAGTAATTGTTGGCACTTTCGTTTAAGAAATTAAAACTCCCAAAAGAAAACTTAACTAAATCGGGCTAAGATTCTATTTAACACGAACTATGAGTACTACGCTAAATTAAATATTGACATACCCAGATACCAAATATCTCGTTGGAGCAATTGATAGGCGTAGTTTTTACTGCTGAATTTTCTGGAGACCAAGAGAGCACTAATTAAAATATACTGGTATTTATAATTGAAACTCAACGCCCGAACCCACGCCATACGTCATCGCTTGGCGTCGCTCTTAAACCAATAACCTTTCGGCAAAATCTAAAATAACCCCGTGCTCATGCGCTATTATTAGAACGTAAGAGTAACCAGTTAATTCCAATTGCGTCATGTTAAATCATGTTATTCCGACCGCGTGAGCAAATTAACTTTTAATTCGATGAAGCGCCCAGTTTTACGTACATGGGCAGTGCTTCACCACCCACCCATCGATTTACTGGGTAAGGGTTATTTAACATAGGAAAATTTTCACCCAACTCAAATAATACTCACACGCTGATATACAATAAAATGACCGCGATTATTTTAACAAAGAAAAGCCTACGTGATCGCAATTAATTTATAGAAAAGAAGACTGGTGCAAATCTTAAAATTAAACCCTACAGTCGTCCCTCAAGAAACACAATTAATTACCAAGAGAAGAAGACTAAACTCAAGTAATTATAGAACAAAATTACAGGGAGAAGAAAAATGGTCTCATAACAACATAAATAATTATCTAGAGAAAACTAATGGGGCCTATTGAAAAATAAAATCACAGTCCCACATCACAATGCATGAGGGCATATCTCTAATCATCCTTATATGACCACCAGCTGTGCACAATGCTACAATACAAGTACTTGGAAGTGAACCTATGTCTGTGAGGCGAATTGCTCGTACATCCTCATTAACTCTTGAAATCATCCACACACTTCCATGGATTCCTCCTGTGGTGAAACTTGTTGAGAACCTAGCATTGCACTATAAGCTTGGAGAAGTCCCTTGAGTCCCAGACATAATTCTGCTTCCGTACAGAACTTGGGTAGGAATGACTTAACATTTTAAAGGTTAAAAATATCGGAAACCCAAACACAAATATAATTAAAGCTGTATTGTATGTATTAAGAAATGGATGTGCCAGTAAAACCAAGGCAATAATACATGATAATTGCGTTTTTTTTTCTGCTTGGCAGTGTATAAATAAAGAGCATTAATAAAGTAAAACTGGATAGATGATATTCCTTCGAAACATAGATCTAACAAACATCTGTTAAAAATATGTATGTTACTTATTTAGTAACTATTTTTAATTGGTATACACACATTTTGGTGCCTTAAATTTTATAGCTGTTCTTGGGTAATTTTGGGTTGCTGATTCCAAAAATGTAATCAGATTTTTTCTATCAGCTCTAGTTTTTGAGATAACTAAGAATGACCATATTAGTAGGGCAATTGTTATGTACAATCCTAGAGTTAGGTGCTATCTGTGGCATTTTGACTTTAGTCTGCATTCATATTATGTGTAATTAATAATAATAATAATAAATTCTTTAAGCACCAAACACGGCGCATAAGGCAGAAACCAGTGCTCTCCAGGTTGTTCGTTGTGACGCCACTCCTCTTAGCTCTTGCACATTATTTAGGCCATCGTTCTTCCTTCTCTTATTATTGTTCTTCTGAGTGTTTCTTTTGGTCTTCCTTTTTTCCTCTTACCCTCAGGAACCCAAGTGAGCACCTGTAGTGGTATTCTGTTGTTTTGCATTCGTAGGACATGACCGATATATGACCATCGTCTTTTCCTTATATAGTCGGAGACATATTTCTGCCTAGAGTCTTTTCTTATTTGTCGATTAGTCTTGAATTCTTTCCAACTGATGCTCATGAGTTTTCTAAGACATTTGTTCTCGAATGTATTCAGCTTGTTCTCCAATGATTTTGTTATTTTCCAACTCTCACAGCCGTATGTTAACACTGAGATAACATTTGAATTAAACAGACGAAGCTTGGTATGTATATTCAATGATCGTAATTTCCAAATGTTAGATAATATATTGAAGGCGCTAGCTGCCAAAGCAATTCTAGTATGGATTTCTCTTGTTGTGTCACCATCCTGAGTCATTTTACTGCCTAAATAATTGAAACTTTCAACTTTCTGTAGCTTTTCCCCGTTCAAGATGATATCAAAGGTCTCGTTAGAAAAGTTCATAGCTTTAGTTTTAGAGGCATTTATTTGGAGACCTATTTTAACCGAGAGATGACACAAATTATTTATTGCTTCTTGGGATTGTCTTGGTGTTGAACTTAAGAATGCTACATCATCTGCGAAATCCAGGTCCCCCAATAATTTTCCATTTGTCCATTTTATACCCAATTGTTCATTGTGGGTATAGTTTCTCATAACCCAATCAATAGCTATTCCAAAAAGTAGTGGTGACATAATACAGCCTTGTTTCACCCCTGTTTCTACTGTAAACCATTCTGTATTCCCTTTATTTGTGTAATTACTGTGCATATATTACCAAAAATGTAATAAAACTTTATCACTAGTACTTGTTTAGTCAACACACAAAAAGGATCTTTTCGAGGACTTCCTGGAATGTGATATGCCCGGACAGTCACGCTTAAGGGTCCAACAGTAATCTGCCATCATGTGGGTATCCCAAAGTCCCTGGTATCTCTCTTCCATTGTTTTTATATCTTGGTGAAATCTTTCACCTTGCTCCTCACTAAAGTCGCCAAGATTCTCCGGAAATAAATGTAAATGGTTATGGAGGTAGTGCAATTTTATGCTCAAGTTGCATCCAAGTTCACAAAAACTCGACAGCATGTTTCCAACTAATTCAGAATAATTGTCTGTTTTAAAGTTACCCAGAAAATTTTGCACAACTAAAACAAATGATTACCAGGCTGTGGACTCTGTTTTGTTCATGGAATCAATAAAATTTGGATCGTTTATTAACTTTCTAATTTGAGGTCCATCAAAAATTCCAGCTTTACGTTTGTCTATGCTCAATTCTGGAAACTTTCTGCATAAGTAATTAAAACAGGTACCATCTTTGTTCAGTGCCTTAACAAACTGCTTCATCAAGCCAAGCTTTATATGTAGGCCTAATGGTGGCAGTAGAACTCTTTTTCGATCAATGAGAGGCTTATTGACAATATTTTTTTCTCCAACTTTAAATTCATCCCTCAACGGCCACTGTTTCTTTGTCCAGTGCATATCTTTTGCCCTGCTATCCCACAAACATATAAAGCATGGATATTTGGTGAATCCCATTTGCTGGCCAAGCAAGAAGTTCATCATTTTAAGATCTACACAAACCATCCAGTTATGTTCTAAATACTTCAATTTTTCCAGAACTGTAGCATACTCCTCCTTCATTGTAGTTGAATGAGCAATTGGAATTGAGCCATATTTGTTACCATTGTGTAAGAGACCACCCTTCAAACTTCTTTTAGAGTGGTCAATGAAAAGTTGCCAATCATCTGGTGTATAACTTACTGTTACGCACATAATTTTTTCCTAAGACTGTGTGTAACTAAATCTGTATGAATTGTACACTTTGAATTTTTTGTAATCTAAGACAGATAACCTTGTTTAAAATTATGGGTACATTGTATTATGTGGGTTAACTTCTCTTGTTGGTTGGCTCGTGGGTTATCTGATCTTGTGTCGTGACTCGCTGAGTCATTTTTTCGAACGATGTCTCCTTATACGGTAATACTGGTCAACTATTTCTTGGAATGATTGAAATCAGGATTGACTGTATTCCCATGTCCATTTAAGGCGTGATTTTTGAACATAGCTTTTTGAAATTGTTCTTCTTCATCGTTCGTTGTGAGTGTTAGTCAGTTGTATGCGTTCTGCGCATGTCTAGACTTTGAGAAGTTGAGTTTCGTCTTCCGCCCAGCATTGATCGAGATGGACTGAGCAGAGAACAGACGCATCGGCGTCTTGTGATTTTTCTTAGGGAAATATATTGTCTTTGTGAGTTAGTTATCTAACTAGACTTTTCCCAGTATTATTCAAGCCGCCTGGAGGCATATGTTTTAGTGGTTGATTCCGAAGAAAGGTAATACCTCTTTATTGAACTTTACGATACCATCTAGTAGTTCGACATTTTGTTGCTCTCTGCTCGCCTGTGTGATTCAAAATGGAGAGGTACTTTGATTAGGATTTCGCCACCGGTATCTTTATACCTGAACAATTTACATATATGGGTCGCTTTAGACCAACAGGACTATTGTCTGTTTTCCAGGATTCTCTATGCCAGCGATTACGCCTAAGTCAAAGGGTTAGACTTAGGAATGTGATAAAGGTCAGTTCGACCTGTACTCCTCAATGCTATTTCTCGTGCAAACGATAACGGACTTATTTATTACACCTGATCTGCCAGCATCAGGAGAGGAGTAATGATTATTATGTAGGTGTATTGATGAAATGCAGCTGACACTGTTACACTATTGATAGTAATGAATATTAATGCATCCAGCTCTGTGCCATATTATTTAGACAGATTTATGAATAATAACTTTATGACACTGTGAACCTTGAACTGTTGTTTACGCTATGACTGATGAGGATTGGATCCTACATGTCTAACAGTTGGCACCACTATCATTATTGAATGCTGAATTCGTTGAACTATGTTGTTTATGACATATATACAATGACTGTCTTGTGGCGTGCAATAAATGGTATAAAACGTCAATCGAAGTTACCATTTCTATGACTCTACGCATCATGTTGCCTGTGCTGTACTCTGTGGACTATCCAACTACAACATACACAGCAACATCAAAAACCAGATAAGACACCCTACACCACAACTATAATATATCGGGTGTCGATAGGGGTGGTATTGAAGTCAGCCTAAATCGACCCGTATCAGTATATGGTGACCAGAAGTTGGTTTAATCTCGTTCCAGCACTCAGGGGATTCAATAAACCCAGACTTCAGACTACAAGACAACATTACAGCTTCAACTACTACCTTCCATGAAATTTTTTGAAAGTACCCGGCGTTACTGACAGTTGGTAATATTTTGAAACTACTCGGCGCTGCTCGGCAGTATTGCAGTTTTCCTACGATAGAAGGACAAGTACCGAGCGAATCGATTTCCTGATCTGTAAGGAAGAAGGACAAGTGCCGTAACAACTGTTCCAGTATCAGAAGCTTCTTGCGTCATGACTAGCTATAGGAGCAGATGTTGATCAACGTTGGATCATTATCCTCAGAATGCTGATCTCAACCTGTTCTGCACCGTGCTGACGTTTGGACACATAGAAGTTAAGTGGCCTGTTTTGTTTGTGAACTGTGCCCTTATACTCTAACTGAGCCTTCTGTACTTTCACACTTTCTCCTACTGTTTTCATGCTACATGTTTATATGTTAAATGTTATTTGTATATTTATATGTTTATATTTCAGCGGGTTTCGGTTGGGTGGTGTCTTTCAGTAGAAGATACCACGTCACAGAGGTTTCTACTGTTAGCGTTTTCTTTAGGGACTGTGCAAATTTCCTATTGTGAAATTTGTTAGCGACAACCGTTGCTATATTTGTTTAGTTGTGACGAGTTGTGCTTTATTTTCGTTGTTTTTTGTAATATTTTTTTTCTCTTTCTGTTCTTTAGTTCTGATTTCATTTGTTTGTATTTGTAGATCTCCTCTTTTCTATTATTCAGTTCTTTACACCATTTTTGTTTATAAACGGTAACGTCATTTGTTGTTTATATTTTCGCATTTGTCATCACATTCTTTGTGATAATTTCCTTTTAGTTTTCGCTGTTTATTTAGTTGACTTTTGCGAATGTTTTCGTACTTGTTTTGATCATTTATTATTGTTTACATTGTCGTTGACCTTTGTTATTGTTTACATTGTTTTTGTTATTGTTTACATAGTTCTTGCATAGTTAGCTTTCACTATTGTTACATATTTGCTCATGCACTATTGATTTATAGTGCACTTATCATAACTAACTAGTGGATTTGTTCATGCACTATTACATTGTGCAGTTATGATAAATAACTGATTGATTTGTGTTTATGCACTAATTTGTGTAGTGCCCTGATGATTAAGAAGTGACTAGTGTTATTATTACACATTTTATTATACAATGTCTTTATGAAAGACTTGTTTCCCACAGAGATTGGAGTAAACATTGTGATTATACAAGCACTTTATTAAAAGTCTTGTCACTACCAAGGTTGAAATAAGATTATTAATTATTTCAGGTTTTGGGACTCATAAGATAAATTGGAGTAAACATTGTGATTATACAAGTACTTTATTAAAGTCTTGTCACTATTAACGTTGAAATAAGTTAATTAATTATTTCAGGTTTTGGACTCATATATTAGACATCATGTCTACACTTGAGTACTTTATTGTGCAAGGGAAATCCCTTGGTAAGACTGGTGATGATTTAGAAGAGTATGCAAATACTCAATGGACTAAAGCACTAAAGTCTGAGGAGAAAAGACAAAAAAAGGAAAATAAAAGATTAGACAGAGAAGCTGAACAATAGAAGATAGATGCTGAGAATCTGAGACAGCAGATGCAGGCAGATGAAAGAAAATTCCAGATGGAAATGGAAAAACAGAAAAGAGAAGCCGATGAGAGAAGATTGGACAAAGAGGCTGAAAATAAGAGACTTGAAAAAGAGGCTGAAAATAAGAGACTTGAAAAAGAGGCTGAAAATAAAAGATTAGAAAAACAAGCTGAGGCTGAGGAAAGAAGGTTACAAAGAGAGGCTGATGAGAGGAAAGCTAAAATGGAGCATGAAGAAAAACTCTTAGCTTTGGAGTTAGAAAAGTTAAAATTGATAAACATGGGTAATGCTAATGATCCAAATAAGGTATCATCTTCTGATTAGACTAATGCTAGTAATTTCAAGCTTAATCTACCAGCATTCAATGCTTCCATTGACGATATAACGTTTTATCTGGAAAGATTTGAAAGTTCATGTAAAGTGCATAACATAGATAAATCACTTTATGTTTATCATTTGTCTAAAATACTTAGAGGTGATGCTTTGACCATGTTAGGCATGGTAGATGAGCCTGACAAGAACAATTATGAGGTTGTCAGGGCAGTCTTGTTAAAGAAATACCAACTTAACGAAGACGGCTATCGCCTTCATTTTAAAAATATGTTGCCAGAAACTGGAGTGGAATTCTCGGAATTCATTTCAAAGATATGTCTTACTTTTACACGTTGGGTTAAACTGTCTAAGACAGAACATATATATGAAGCACTTATGGACTTACTACTTAGAGACAAGGTTATGTCTTCTGTCAATGAATCTTTTCTTGCTTTTCTTCATGAGCGTAAGCCTAAAAACATAAAAGAAATGGAAGAATACTGTTGCCAGTATGTCACTGCGCATCCTCATGTAACCATTAGCAACTCTAAAGTAAAAGAAGGTCTGCCAGTTGCTTTGGCAGCACCTTATGGCCCAAATTTCATGCGTAAATTTCAGGGTAGCCAACAAAATTTCAATAAAAAGAGTAACCGTAATTATGCTCAGAATCATAGCAATCAATTTCAGGGTGATTCTTCTTCGCAGAACTGGAGACAAGCTGATACTCCACGGTATACTACTCCCAATAATTTTAGATATTTTCGCAAAAATAGTCAGTATCGAGGAAACTATTTTTCGCGGAGACCTCATAACCAATATAATAGAGGTTCTCAACAATATAGAGATGATAATAACAGTTATGGAAACTGGAAGTCAAACCAGGATAACAATTACAGTAGAGAGTTTAATGATAATTGCAGAGGCAATAATGGTCGCGGTAGGTCGCAACATAAAAGACAGAGATGTCAACAGACAAATTCTGTACAGCAAGAGTCTCAGGGGGCATGTAAACAAGGTGATGATAATAAAATCTCTAGTGCTAACTCATGTTCCGCCTTTGACTTTGGTAGGGCAACTAAATGTCCCCAATGCAGTACTTTGTTCGAACCGACTACCGTTACAACTCTAAGCTGTGGTCACCCTCTTCCCGCTCTTCCTGCTGCATCAGTTGCGCATGACGGGAGAGGTTCTCTTATCCTACATAAGGGTCTTGTAAATAGTAATCCAGTCTCAGTCCTTTTTGATTTTGGATGTACTACTATTGGTGTTAGACAATCTCTTGTAGATCCATCCTGTGCTGCATGAAAAGTCATCAAATGTGTCACATTTGGTGGCACTTTGGAAAAGTATCCTACTGGCATAATACATATTTCTACTCCCTTCTTTACGGGAGATGTCCACGCGTGTCTTCTTCCAAACCCTATTGCGGACCTTATTATTGATGGTATTCACGGAGTTAGGGAATGTACCCCACAGCAGATTGCTGTTTGGGAGGAGCAAAACATTGAAGCTACCAATGCGGTGGTCACAAGAGCACATGCTCTGGATCCACCTCAAACTTCATTAACTGATAATAATGAAGTAGATAGCCAAAATAGTCACTTGATTATTTCACGTGACTCATTTATAAAGTTGCAAGAAGAAGATCCTTCTTTACAAAAATTCTTCATTCTAGCAAAAAAAAGGTGATCCTAATCAGAATACTAATAGAAAATCTTGGATTTCTATGAAGAACAGCGTACTTGTACGTATGGTACAAGACTCGACTACGTCCACTCATTCTCAAATTCTTGTGCCTAAGAGTATGAGATTGCAAATATTGCAACATGCTCATGACTCGCAATGTGCTGGACATATGGGTTTTTCTCGTACAAAGTCGAGGGTTCTTGCGGCTTTCTTTTGGCCATTTGTGAGCAAGGACATACAAATTTACTGTCGTTCTTGCAAAGTGTGTCAGGAGGTCAAATCAAAAGGACCACGACATACTGCGCCCATCCAGGCGGCTGACATTCCTATTCGCCCTTTTCAGAAAATGGCAATAGATATTATCGGTCCTTTTAGGATCAAGTCGGCCAGAGGACATCAATTTATCCTTACATGTGTCGATATGTGCACACGTTGGCCAGAGGCAATACCTCTTAAGAGCATCTCCACTGCTGATATCGCAGACGCTCTTTGGCTGATATTTTCTCGCTTGGGTTTCCCCGGAGAAATATTGTCAGACCATGGCACTCAACTTATATCCGACACTATGTCACAAGTAATGTCTATAATAATAATAAATTCTTTAAGCACCAAACACGGCGCATAAGGCAGAAACCAGTGCTCTCCAGGTTGTTCGTTGTGACGCCACTCCTCTTAGCTCTTGCACATTATTTAGGCCCAACGTTCTTCCTTCTCTTATTATTGTTCTTCTGAGTGTTTCTTTTGGTCTTCCTTTTTTCCTCTTACCCTCAGGAACCCAAGTGAGCGCCTGTAGTGGTATTCTGTTGTTTTGCATTCGTAGGACATGACCGATATATGACCATCGTTTTTTCCTTATATAGTCGGAGACATATTTCTGCCTAGAGTCTTCTCTTATTTGTCGATTAGTCTTGAATTCTTTCCAACTGATGTTCATGAGTTTTCTAAGACATTTGTTCTCGAATGTATTCAGCTTGTTCTCCAATGATTTTGTTATTTTCCAACTCTCACAGCCGTATGTTAACACTGAGATAACATTTGAATTAAACAGACGAAGCTTGGTATGTATATTCAATGATCGTAATTTCCAAATGTTAGATAATCTATTGAAGGCGCTAGCTGCCAAAGCAATTCTAGTATGGATTTCTCTTGTTGTGTCACCATCCTGAGTCATTTTACTGCCTAAATAATTGAAACTTTCAACTTTCTATGCTGCATATTAAAAGGTCTCTCAGCAGTATCTATCACCCAATGTCTAATGGGTTAGTTGAGCGTTTGAATAGGACACTAAAAACTTTACTTGGGAAGATAACTGAGGATCATCCTCAGGATTGGGACAGGGTTTTACCCGCGGCTCTCTTTGCTTATAGAGAGGTTCCCAATGAACACAATGGTTTTCTCCTTTTGAACTTGTCTTTGGCGCGCAACCGCGCGGCCCTATTTCTTTACTACACGATCTTATCACTGCCGATAATATTAGCGATGAGACACAATCGTCTTATGAGTATGTCATTGCTCTTAGGCAAAAGATCATCGAGGCATGCAAACTAGCAACTTCTTCATCCGAATTTTCTAAAGAAAAGGCAAGGCAGTTTGCAAATAAAAATAGATGTCTACGACAACTTTGTCCAGGTGACAAAGCATTCGTTCTTCTTCCGTCAAGGGAGAACAGACTTCTTATTGCATGGAAAGGTCCGTATGCAATAGTCTCTAAAATTTCCGATGTCGACTATGTTGTCGATATTAATGGAAAGCATAAAACTTTCCACATAAATATGCTCACGGAATTTCATGAAAGACCTGACTATTTGCAGCCTATTTTCCAGGCAACGGACAATTCTCCAGTACCTCATGGTCACTACTCATCCCTGTCAGTTATACAGGATGAGGAAACTACTTTTTCTGAGGTCAATCTTCCGCTTCCTGTGATCCCACTTTATTCAACGGAATCTTGGAAAAATGTTTCCGTTTCTCCTAATCTTTCCGCTGAGGAACATCGACAAGTCTCTTAGATGTTACAAACATTTCAGGATGTCCTTACCGACATTCCGGGACACACAAATGTCATTGAACATGACATAATTTTAACTGACCATAATCCTATCAGAGTCAGACCCTATCCGATACCTATCCATTTTCAGTCGCAAGGCGAAAAAGAATTGGATGAAATGATACGATTACAAATCATTGAACCATCCACTTCAGCATACTCTTCGTCTATGGTTATTGTTCGAAAGAAGGACAATAACATTCGAATTTGCGTTGATTATCGCAAATTGAACCAAGTTACGAAGTTCGATGCTGAACCTATGCCTTCATTGGAAGAGCTACTAAACAAACTTTCTAATTCTAAATTCTTTACCAAACTCGACTTATCGAAAGGTTATTGGCAAGTTCCTTTAACTGAACGAGCCAAACCTTTTACTGCTTTTTCTACACCTAGGGGTTTATTCCAATGGAATTTCATGCCTTTTGGTCTTATGAACGCTCCTGCTACATTCGTACGCATGATGCGTCGAATTCTCGCATACCGTACAGATGTCATAGCATATTTAGACGATATCTGTCTGTTCAGTGATTCCTGGGAAGATCACTATTTGGGTTTATACGAATTGCTGTCTGCTCTTCGTGAGTATAACTTAACTGCAAAACCCTCTAAAGCCTTTATAGGATTTAGAGAGATTTCTTTCCTGGGTCATCGTGTTGGTCATGGTCTTTTAAAGACAGAGGACCACAATGTTTCAAAAATACTTAACATTTCTGTCCCTAAGACAAAAAAACAAGTGCGTAGTCTCTTAGGTTTGATACAATTTTACGGACGATTCATTCCGAATCTGTCTTCGATTATGGCACCTCTTTCTACTTTATTGAAGAAAGGATCGCCTAATCTGATCCGCTGGTCTCAAGAATGCCAATCCTCATTGAACCAAATTAAAACTCTATTTTCATCTCCACCTATCCTTAGGTTACCTACTATTGAGAAGACTTTTGTTCTTCGAAGTGACGCCTCGTCCACTGGGATTGGGGCAGCACTAATGCAAGAGTATTCAGATACTCTGCATCCGGTGATGTATATCTCTAGGAAATTAAATGCTGCAGAGAGGAATTACTCGGTTTTAGACCGTGAATTATTGGCTATGGTTTGGTCAATCCTCAAGTTGCAAAGATTCCTTCTAGGCGCACATTTCATGGTGGAAACCGACCAGAAAGCTCTTGCTGCTATTCGGAGCAAAAACTTGAAGAGCTCGAGGTCCACTCGATATGCCATAGCTCTTCAACCCTTTCATTTCACGGTGCGAGCTATCCGTGGTTCTGATAATGTGATGGCAGACATTCTGTCTAGATGCCCACATGATTCCACTTAATTCTTCTGTCATATATTCCCTGTTAAACGTCGAGATCTATAACAGTTCTCTACTATAAGGATATATTAGCACATATGTGCTCATTTTGGTAATTTATAGCATGGTAATTACCTTGTTCTGTTACTGATTTTGGTATAACGGAAGGAGGCTTAGTTAGCAATATACGGGCCAAAAGCTCACATGGCCACAATTTATATATTGTACTTTAATTACTGTATTAAGAAATTTAGCATATACCATAAAAATGTGTGTTATTGATATTTTCGCAGCACAACTTTGACGTCTGCGACAGTATGGATATTATGTCCCCATGAAGCATGTCAAGTTGTTACCTGCTGTGGAACGATTATATGCATCTCTTCGTCAATCATCTTATTTACGAGTATTAATTAGTAATAACTTGTATTATGATATTATTGCATAACATGATTGTATAATGTATTTTTGTTCTTAGTATCATAACATACCTGTATTTATACATTATGATGTTGCCATCATGTGGCGTATGTTGGTGGCACCTCCCTGGAATACGCATGTACACTTAGAGAAATATTGTCTCTAAGAATCTGGGATATAATCTCAGCTATCGCTCCATGCGTCGAGCTAGCCTCATATTAGGCATTATATCCGCGCATCATACGTGCGTTTCGAGCCTGTTGTTTCTGGCTCTTGGATTTTAAAAAAATGTTTTTTTTCCCGGGGGGCTGCGGTAATGTTACGCACATAATTTTTTCCTAAGACTGTGTGTAACTAAATCTGTATGAATTGTACACTTTGAATTTTTTGTAATTTAAGACAGATAACCTTGTTTAAAATTATGGGTACATTGTATTATGTGGGTTAACTTCTCTTGTTGGTTGGCTCGTGGGTTATCTGATCTTGTGTCGTGACTCGCTGAGTCATTTTTTCGAACGATGTCTCCTTATACGGTAATACTGGTCAACTATTTCTTGGAATGATTGAAATCAGGATTGATTGTATTCCCATGTCCATTTAAGGCGTGATTTTTGAACATAGCTTTTTGAAATTGTTCTTCTTCATCGTTCGTTGTGAGTGTTAGTCAGTTGTATGCGTTCTGCGCATGTCTAGACTTTGAGAAGTTGAGTTTCGTCTTCCGCCCAGCATTCATCGAGATGGACTGAGCAGAGAACAGACGCATCGGCGTCTTGTGAATTTTCATAGGGAAATATATTGTCTTTGTGAGTTAGTTATCTAACTAGACTTTTCCCAGTATTATTCAAGCCGCCTGGAGGCATATGTTTTAGTGGTTGATTCCGAAGAAAGGTAATACCTCTTTATTGAACTTTACGATACCATCTAGTAGTTCGACATTTTGTTGCTCTCTGCTCGCCTGTGTGATTCAAAATGGAGAGGTACTTTGATTAGGATTTCGCCACCGGTATCTTTATACCTGAACAATTTACATATATGGGTCGCTTTAGACCAACAGGACTATTGTCTGTTTTCCAGGATTCGCTATGCCAGCGATTACGCCTAAGTCAAAGGGTTAGACTTAGGAATGTGATAAAGGTCAGTTCGACCTGTACTCCTCAATGCTATTTCTCGTGCAAACGATAACGGACTTATTTATTACACCTGATCTGCCAGCATCAGGAGAGGAGTAATGATTATTATGTAGGTGTATTGATGAAATGCAGCTGACACTGTTACACTATTGATAGTAATGAATATTAATGCATCCAGCTCTGTGCCATATTATTTAGACAGATTTATGAATAATAACTTTATGACACTGTGAACCTTGAACTGTTGTTTACGCTATGACTGATGAGGATTGGATCCTACATGTCTAACAGTTGGCACCACTATCATTATTGAATGCTGAATTCGTTGAACTATGTTGTTTATGACATATATACAATGACTGTCTTGTGGCGTGCAATAAATGGTATAAAACGTCAATCGAAGTTACCATTTCTATGACTCTACGCATCATGTTGCCTGTGCTGTACTCTGTGGACTATCCAACTACAACATACACAGCAACATCAAAAACCAGATAAGACACCCTACACCACAACTATAATATATCGGGTGTCGATAGGGGTGGTATTGAAGTCAGCCTAAATCCACCCGTATCACTTACACCCATTTTGTTAACAAGACCTCCTACATTAGTACAAAACACAAGGTTGTTTTCTTTACAAAAGAATGGAATAAAACCTTGCTCTCTGCTGCGATAAAATGTAACCTTTGTTTCAGCAGTCAGTAATTTTTTTTCTTTCAATCTTGACACCAAAAGTTCTGAAGATTCCTTGGAGAGATATAGATCTCGGATTAGATCATTTAGTTCAAGCTGGTCGAAGCGTTGAGCATCTGAAAAATCATCTTCGAAATCACTATCACTGTCACTTGTCGTTCCACATGCCACTGCTGTCTCATCTTCTAGCAGGGAATCCGAAATCTGACTGAAAGTTGGAATTGGTATGTCATCTCCGTGTGGAACAGGTCGCCTAGCAGAATCTAAATCTTGATATTTCCACTTTTTGTGATTTTTTCCATTAATTCCCTTAATATTCACAACACAGAAATAACAGTCATCATAGTGGTTCTTGGGCTCTCTGCAAACCATTGGAATTCCAAATTTTAAACATTTTCTTTTCCCACAAGTCCGCTGTCGCAGGTGTTCAACACATGTTTTGCAAACAATATGAGAAGCCCAAGACTTGTCCTGGTCACCTAGTTTTGCTTTAAGTATGCCTTTTTCACAAAAACAGTAATATGCTTCCTATGTTCTTCTTTGAAAGTGTACTCTCCACAAATATAACAAAATAAATGCGGTGAAAAAAAAACATGCTCTTCTTGAAGATGATGCCATTCTCTGTTAGAAGTGTAATAAATAATACAGGGTGACCCAAAAAAAAACGGGTCCGCACGCGCACAAAAAGTGCGAGCGCGGGCCCGTTTTTTTTTTTTTTTTGGGGTCACCCTGTATTAATGAAATACAAAAATGTCTGTATCTCAAAAACTAGAGCTGCTACAGACAAGTAAATGTGATATTTGGATTGAGCAGGCCTCATTTATGTACAATCAATAGTAAAATGTTTGGCACCCAAAAAAATTTTTTTTTTAGTAGGGCTGTAGAGCATTAAAAACTACCTTTTTACCTTAATATAAAAAATCAAATAATTTATACCGTCATCTGCCTGTATTGTGAAATAAACCTTCTCTTTGGCCAGAACGTACTTATCTCTGTGCGGGCAACGACAGAAGCATATTTTTCGTCCGTAATAAGTTTATCTGTAATCGAGTTCAAGTTGTTGTAGATAAGTAGCTGTATTGAATTACGCTACAAGAGCACATTAAAAAAATAATTAATAAAACACGAATCTTTATGAAAGCTGTTAAAAGAATCATATTTCGTTTAAATTGACAATTTTCACATCTGATTTTCAGTGATCTTCATATCTATTTTTTTTTCATGACGTTTCACTTTAAAAAAAAATTTGTTCAGTTTACTTAACTCTTTGACTCCGGAACAACGCTCAGAGCGTTGGTCAGATTTGACACCCATGCCAAAATAACTCTCTGAGTGCTGTGTTTAGTCTATCACGAATTAAAATTACGGCGTAGGGTGGAAAATAATTGCGGAGTCAAAGAGTTAATGCTAATATACAATACAATACAAAACAATATTAACTTATAAAATAATAAAAGCTTTGTTAACATTTCAAAATAGATATATTTCTCACTTTATGAGACATCAATGACAGTTATATGTGCCAGTAAAACCAAATATCTAGGAATTTCAGTGTTGAACACTCCACATTTTCGACATCTTTTTAACTGGACAGCGGAAATGCCAAAAATAATCATATGTGCCTGGGGCCTTATTATGCACGTCAATGGATGTTTCTAGTGATGTGACAAGTGCATATAGTTCAACATCTGTACCCCCAGGTATTATTCTCTGTGATGTTACTTTCTTTAAGATACTGGGAAACTGGTATTGAAAGATAGTTTTGGATCGTATACCCTTCAGCATTCAGCAAAGTCACTACAGATCTTGTCCAGGATTGCTTTCGGTCATTAAGAACAATGACTTAGAATCCCAATTAACTGTCGCCCGTCCAGTTGGTAAACAGTGCAGATCGTGGCTGTACTACCAGACCCAAGTTGTTGTTGTTGTTGCTGTTTAACTAGGGCTGCTGAGCTTCTCGCTCTTTTGCAGCCAATACCAAGATGAAGACTCCTTGGTATTTTCTACACTGTAGATCTAGTCTTTGCTTGTGGCTTTTCTGACGTTCCGAAACGTGTTGAGTTGAAGTCATGAGCTCCAGTTTCTCCAGCTTGGCTTGCATTTAAAGGATCGTCACATCTGGTCCCAAGCTAGGAGTAAGAAGTACATGGCATACTGTGCATTCCCCGCCATCCAAGGGGGCTCTCCAATTATGCAGAGCTAAAATACTGTACCCTGTTTCTGGATTCTCCCAAGGAATTGTCACGTTCTGCACAGAGCCACTTCCCAGCTTCCCCTGCCTATCACTGGGTCCATAGCGAGAGCCTTCTGCATGTAGTCAACCAACTCAAAGCTAAAGAATTACGCATGGGAATCAAGTGGCTTCTCAAAGCTTAGAGTGCAATGCTGGGTTCTCAACAAGTTTCACCACAGGGGGAATCCCTGGAAGTGTGTTGATGATTTCAAGAGTCATTGAGGATGTACAACTCAACGTTTGCAAATTCTAACTAGCCATGTATCAGACTTAAATGTAACTGTTAAGCCATTGTGTGAAACAAGATGGGGGAGTCGGATCGATGCTTCGAAGCCACTGATGATAATCTTGGTAATATATATGAATAATGGAAGAAACCTTGAGTCCTGTGAACAGTAAATAAATTAGTAAATAAATAAATAAATGTAATTAACAGGCACTCGTTGGACATAAAGGATGACACCAGACAATAGAAAAGAAAATATAAGTGATAGGCTTACCGGGAATCGAACCTAGGACCAACCAAACGGCGCCATCGCCTTGCTGTGACAGTACATCGTGAAAGGACGCTCAGTCAATTTTGCACCCCCAAAAAAGTGATTATTGGCCGAGGTCATTCTCATGACACTCACACAACTATGGTATATAGGACCCGTGGACGACGCAGACAGTTTAAAGACGCAATCACTAATGGAACTTTCCTATCATATATAATATATATATGATGCTTTAATAGAGATCTTGAACTTCTTTTGAATAATTATATAATTATCCTACCCAATATTTTGCTAGGAACTGACAGGAGCTACATGAGACGCATTCCACACTGTTGTAAATTCTAATAATTGTCATATTTGGTATGTTGCATTTTTACATATTAGATCATTATATGTAAATGTACGTACTATGTGTAGACAAGCAAAAGAACGGTGGATAGAAACAAAATGCAAGGAAATAGAAGACTTGGAAACAAAGCACATGACAAGAGATATGCATGAAGAAATAAAGAAATTATCAAATCGGTCGCGGTTTGCACAAGGAGGAAGCTGTATCAAGAACAAAAATGGTGTAATATTACTTGATGAGAAAGACATATCAAACAAATGGGTAGAATACGTAAAAGAACTATTCGAGGACAACAGGGGTAAAAAACCATCACCAGATTCTAATGAAGGCCCAAACATTCTGTCGTGAAGTGAATCTGTATGAACAACACGCTCAAATTCCCCGCTCAAAACAAACTAGCTATCGTATTTTTAAATCTATAAATAACTATAATATTTGAAATTTGTCTGAGGGGCTAGTCAAATTTACCGCCAACAATTTATCTAGCGGATTTGAATTTTTCTAAGAAACAAGTCAAAAGGTTACCGCCCACCCTAAAAATTATCTAAGAGCATAGTACAAATTTAACAACCAATCAAATCGTTCCCCTTTCTTCTAGTGTTAGGAAAATTTTGGTTGACAAGGAAATATGCCTATTTTGGGTTTTTGAGCAAACGAAGATATTTTATTTCTTAAAAACTAAAGAGAAGTAAACAGTGGGAAATGTCTTAAATTATAGCGCTGATATTGCTTAACACATAAGTATAAATATTCCCGCATGATAAAATTTTGTTGTAGGAGAAAAATTTATTTTAGTAATATTTTCACATCAGGGTCAGGCCCAATTTAATTACAAAAAAATTACCCAAAGTGAAATGCAAAAGAATAACTAAGGGAAAATTATATAGAACGATAGAGACTAATTGGCCGTTCAGTTATCACTTTTGATAATTGAAATCGGTCTACAAATAACTTTAAAATAAAATATTCAGATTTGGTCACATTAGACAAACACGCTTAAAAACAACAATATTCTCGAGTCTCAAAAAGTTAACTTTTGTTTTTTGACTTTTCTCTGATTGGTCGGGTGGGTAATGCTATAAATAGTATAAACTTTTTGTGGTTTTCCGCAATTGATTCATAAACACCACGCCGAGCTGACATATTCTAAGAAGACTGTATGACCAAGCCTTTGCCGTCTGATCTGTGAAAGCAGTGATAAGAACCAGTTTACGGCCAGTCAGCTTGTGTGTGAGTGAACATATTTACCTGAGGGTAAGAGAGATAATTTTATTTGTATACTTTGTTAAATAATTGACTTGTAATTTCAAAGCCTATGTGCTCCATATTCATTCGAAGGTGAAAACTGCCGGCGGGATGTGTTATGTCATGCCAACCTAAGTAGAAATGTGTGTTGTAAGCAGGCCTATTCGAAATGAAAAAAAATGTGTCTAATGTTTGAAAATATGGCACAATTACGACAAGTAAGCATTATTAGTGGTTTAATTTAGTATTTCTTCTGGAGTGACACACTGTTCATAGATCATGTAATAACCATATAGAGAAGGTTAAAATGAAGTAATCAAGAGGTCACATGTTGTATTGTACTTGACATGCTTATGGTATGGAAGCCAAACATGGACGAGAGACAGAAACAGTGAATCAACACTAAAGAAAGAATGATTTCATGAAACTGATGGTAGACAACGGAATTAAAGGTTTTGTGCAACTTGCTAGCACACATATCTGAACATAGTAAGTTTTAATATTGTTAGGGGTGAATTGATTGATGCAGGTCTCTACATGGAAGGGATTGTCCTTCTATTTTCAGGTCATATTAAGAATTTACATCGTGGCTGCATGCTATTGAGAAGAGGGGCGTGTGGAAGTTGAGCGCTTCTCCGACACTTGAAGCTATATACCATCGTCTCAGCCAGGAGTCACACAGTGGGTGATCCTGACTACTATTGAGAGAACAGCAGTAGCATCAGTCTAAAGATAAGTCCTTTATAAGGCAAATGGTGGTTCATCCAAAAACTGGTTCACCCAAGTAAACTTAGAAACAACTATGGTATGATGACATTAGCAGACCTTACAGTGTAGGACTAGAACAGTAGTAATATTTGCAACAAGAACTGTGTGTGCAGACATTCCAGTGACCCTTTACAGAAATGAACATATTTGTTTTCCAAATTATTTATTTGATTCTGTAATAAACATTTTCTTGAGTTTGAAAGTCCGGACAAAAAGATCGATGTTCCGGACCATTAACTCTTTCAGTCCCAAGCAAAATAGTGGGTTTGGCCCAAACAAAAATGGCCATACCAGTATGTTTTTATTGTTTTTGTTTGGAAATAATTTTTTTAAATGTTCATATTCATAAATAACAAAAGTCCATAATGGATGGCTATACTTTAAGAAAATAGCGTTTTTGAGTTGTCAAAATTAGAAAACAGCCCTAGAAAGGATCAAGAGATACAAAAGCCAGTATACTGTTGATTGGGCCAAATGGGTCTAGCGGGAAGTACAGTATACTGGCTCTTGGGGGTTAAAGAGTTAAATTGTACATATAAATTGAAGACAGCCTTTCTTAAATAATTTTCATTAAAGTTGAAAGTTCTGTTTGCAATTAATCATTAAGTATAAATAAATACATTCCCCTAGACCCGTAGCTAAATCAATTTGGGACCAGAAGAGGTAGCAGTAGGGACTCAGAGTACATCATCATCATCTTCTCTGAGAACTTGCATAGCTTGACCCCACTTTGATGTCTATACACCCTTACTCTTTTCAGAGAAGGGGGTATTACTTTTAAGACCAGTCTCTTATCTGGCACTATCCTGGTATCATCTGATACACCTATTTGTCCAGGATAGCCCATCTCTTATTAACATCAAAACCTCTTATCACATATTGGTGTCCTGTCCGGGATTTTTCCATCATACCCTGGGGCTCTTACTGTAGGGAATAATAAATATAACATAAAATTTAATAACTTTTGGTGAATTGGATGAGCTGTCATTGGCTATAGTTAGTTAGTATTTGCTAATTTATAATATAAGTTGTTAATAATTTGTGTAAGAGTGAAAGAGAATGGCAGACTTGGCAAAATTTAGATCTGCTACAGTGCAGGCGGCAAAGGACTTTGGCCTGAGTGGGGACGCGATGATTCAGTATGTTACTTCTGAATGTGATAAATTTATAGAAAGAGAAGATAGGAGGTTAGCTGAAGAGAAAAGATTACAATTAGAAGCTGATAGGGAGGCTAGGAAATTAGAAGCTGATAGGGAGACTGAAGTTAAAAGGTTGCAGTTAAAGGCTGAAAAGGAGGCTAAAAGATTGCAGATGGAGGCTGAAAAGGAGGCTAGGCAGATTAAGGCTGAAAAGGAGGCTAAGAAATTGCAGATGGAGGCAGAGGAAAGAAGACAGGTTGCGGAAAGGGAGGCTGAGAAAGAGGAAAAGAGGTTACAAAGGGAACATGAGATAAGACTAAAAGAAATGGAACTTCAAGGACATGTTATAGATAATGGAAGCAGCCCAACTACCTCTGACTCTAGTGTAAGTCAGGGTGCCTCAAATTCAGCCATGAATTTCCACTTAGACCCATTTGTAGAGAAAGACGATGACATTGAGTCATACCTAAATAGATATGAAAGACTAGCTACTAACTATGGTCTAGAGAAAGAAAAGTGGAGTTTAAAATTATCCCAAGGGCTGAGGGGAACTTCCTATGAAGTTTTCTCTAAATTAAGCAGAGAAGATCAAGAAAACTATGACCTCCTAAAACAAGCATTGTTAGTTAGGTATGAAAAGAATGCTGAATTTTATAGAAAGAAATTTAGAACTACTAAGCTGCTGGTTGGAGAGACTTACCACCAGTTCTCTGCGAGACTAGAAACCTACTTGGAGAAATGGACTGCTCTAAGGAAAACCCAAGACCTGAAAGAAATGGTCATGATGGAGCAGTTAAGAGAGTCCATGGCTCCAGACTTGAGAAAATTTCTCATGGAAAAGGTGCAGAGAGGTTGGGGGAGATTCTCAATGTTGCTGAGAAAAATCAGGCAGCACAGAAAGAAGTAGCTGGTATTAGAAAGAAACAAACAGATAGTAATAAAACCCCACCAGACCAGAATGATTATAACAATAGGGATCAACCACATAGATTTAAACAAAGTTATGATAGGTCTAGATTTGATCCTAGAGACAGAAACCCTCAGGTAAATGAAAAGAAATCCTACAGACCAGAAGGGAAATGGTGTAAAATATGTAGGATGAACAATCATAATACAATTGAATGTGGTAGGAGAGTTCCTCCATATCACGCTGCATGCATGATAAAAGTGGGAAACAAGGGAAAGAAGGAACTGTCTACAGGGCAGCATGAACTTCATCATCCCCCCATCTGTGAAGAAGTAGTATGTAATGGTACGAAAGTCAAGTGCCTTTACGATTCAGGATTGGAATATGACTCAGGTGTGAGTGCAACCCCGGTGCACCATGACCAGTATACCACAGACAAAGTGGAGAGACAAGGGGCTGTGGCGCTGGCTTTGCACGCCACACAACAGAAAGTAAACACAGTTTTGGGTGCTGATAAGCGCGACACAATGAGGATCGGTCGCTATTTGTATTGCGCACATGACGTGAGCAGTTTGGAGGAAAAATGGACAGAGTTTGTGTTTACCCTGAAGGGGCGGCTTGTGTGTTTTCTACCAGATGGTAGATAGATGGGAAATGTTAAATGGAAAATGTCCTGAAAGATATTAAGGTTTATCGACTCAACTAAAAGTTGGAAAAGGAATGAGAAATTGTTTATTGGGACATATGGATTATAGAAGTTGCTGAATCTACCTAAGTATTAATGCCGTGTAATGATGTATAGTCTACGTGAATAAATAATGGAATGTTACCAAAGTCTCAAGTTGATATATCAATCGTTATGTGGGAATCTACAAGTTATTGAAGTTATTGTTACGGAAATATTGTGGCTGTCCTAAACCTTGTGGACCTATTATATATGAACCTGGACACAGTGTGAGAACGAGCATAATTAATCAGCTGAGTAATATAAACCTTTAACGCCACAGATATGGGAGGCTCAGTCCGTTAAAGATGAATTAATTGTTTGGAATGTATACAAGGACGTACTGTGGAAAGTACGCAAGATATCACGAATTTATAGAATCAATATAAATCGCAAGTTTTCGTGCGAGGTCATGCCAAGACCTTGGACTGTTTTGAAGACGTTAATGCCAAACAACATATATTCTATTGAAGTCGCTGAACATGCATTTGACTGCCTACGAACAGATATAAAATTTCGACACAATATATTGCGGTCACAAGTTAGTATGATGAATACTGTCATTTCGAGGCCATTTCACGTTGAATCGTTGTAATGAACCGTTACATCAAGGTCACCTTAACGGACTTTTACATCCTAAAGTAAACTTACCAGTGGACATTTATTATACGAATAACAACTATATTAATATGAATCGTGAAGATCGTGACCGTATCCAGAACATTCTTTCAAGTCTTTCAAGTCTGACAAGTCTTTCAATCCTGATGTCCGAGAAATCACTTCGTTTGTCTGCAATGGTCAAGAAGGATGATTTAATCTTTTACGTACGTCATCAAACAGATTTGCTGACCACTTCGATTTCGTAATCAGGAACGTGGAACGTCTTGAACAGAACGCTCATACGTGTTTTGGAACTCAGACTTTACATTCTGTCGTTGACCCTGGTGTATTGCATAGACTCAAGGCTACAGTGCGAGGTTGAATGCTTCTTGTCTACAGCAAGGATTGGCGGTCGTGGATTTGTTTATTCAGATAAGTGAATATATGTTGTGTAATGTCATGGTCTCCAGTCCTAACAATGTCAGGCACATCTTGTTTTGTGTATCTTTTTTTTATGTTTTCTTGTGGGCGACACTCAATTATATCCTTGGATGAACTTAGTTGTCGTCGTTCTATAGATTTAGATTGCATTGATCTCTTTCGGGGATTCAGCATTCGGTGCTGTCGTATTTCTGCTCTGACTGAGATTAATATTTTCTTATTTGTTTAGCTGTGCTGTCAAGTAACATACTGTCGTGTATTTCTTATTTAGTTCAGTATAGTTACGTTTGTACCCGTAGGTCTCCTCTGACTTTCTTTTTATAATGTACAGCAGTTCTATGTGATTGCATCTCGTCCTGTACTGTTCATTGGCAGTGGAAACAGTTGTTTAGTATATTGCATAATTTTATGAATTTTTAAACTGTTGTCTTTTTCCTTATTTGTTTCCGGCCTTGTCTTTTGGTCTTTTGTCTAATGTGATATTATGGCATGCTTTTAATTAGGTATTAATGGCAATATTTATTATTTGCAGGTGATTATATGAGATTTTATTTGCTGACATATTTAGAAGTAAGATTATTACAGATACATTAGGAGATTGGTTGATAAGTATCATATACTTCATAGGAAAGTATATCACACAAAACGAAAAAATACTGTAAATACAGTGGGTTTTGAAAAGGTTTAAATTACCTTACGACTACGTATAGTCATTTAACAACAATTGTGAGCGATATTTTGCATCTCTATCCCATTACTATTGACTTTATAATGGCTGACTTTGTAAAAGTGAAAGCAGGATTTATACAAAATGGGAAGGACTGTGGTTTCTCGGGTGATGATTTGATATCTTATGTAGATAAAGAAATTGCAGAATACAAAGTAAGAGAAGAAAAAGAGAGAGAAGAAAAAAGAGAAAGAGAAGAAAAAGAGAGAGAAGAAAAAAAGAGAAAGAGAAGAAAAAGAGAGAGAAGAAAAAAGAGAAAGAGAAGAAAAAGAGAGAGAAGAAAAAAGAGAAAGAGAAGAAAAAGAGAGAGAAGAAAAAAGAGAAAGAGAAGAAAAAGAGAGAGAAGAAAAAAGAGAAGAAAGAGAGAGAGAAGAAAAAAGAGAAGAAAGAGATAGAGAAGAGAGGGAACGTGAGAGAATGGAGAGAATTCGTTTAGCTGAAATTGCTGCAGAACAAGCGAAATTTGAGAGAAAAAACTTTTGAGTTAGAAAAATTGCGTTTACAATCTTCTTGTTCTAGGGAATCTTCTGGTACAGGATCGTCGAAGATCGTTAATTTAAAATTACCAAATTTTTCTTCATTACATGACGATATAGGATTC